>CM075863.1:19125316-19130163 GCA_038021265.1 Cyprinella venusta
GAAAAGCACTAAAACAACACCCGCCGGCTTGTCCCCCTTCAAAGCCAAAGCCAGCACCACTTCCTCCCTGAGCAGCCCAAGCAAAAGACTCACTAAGAAGCAGCAGAAACTAGCAGAAGCAGCCAAAGACATGCGCCGTATATCACAGTATTTCGGAAAAAAGCAAGTCGGCGCCTCTCAGCTGAAAGCAGGAAGTGTGAAATCAGAGCCTGGGGAGGAAAGATCTCCACATCACTCGCCTTCACCAGATCTGACCTACTTCACAACGATGAACAACACCTCCATGGATGTCAAAAGCGTCTCAAAGAATGACGCCGCTGTACGTGTGAGTCCATCTGCAGAAGAGATGGACACTGAGCACACGACACATCCAGAGCTGCAGCGGTACAAACTCAGAGCTGTTCCATATCTAGGGTGTGTTCACACTTGGCGGATTTGGTTCGATTAAAACGAACCCTGGTGCGTTTGCTCTGTTAGTGCGGTTCATTTGAATAAGTGTAACCTGAAACCTGGCGCGCACCAAACAAGCGGACCGACACCACAGATAAGATGAGTCCACCAATCGAAGCTCTTCACAAGTTCTCAGCTGGCAAAAATACTATCACACGGCATGTACGCATATACAACCAGCGCGTTTAGCCCAGAAAGCATTGTTTTGGATATTACGCAAGTTCATCAAAATCAGGTTATGTCTACATTAATCCAGGTCGAGTTTCATTTCAAAACGCTTTCTGTCCACACTAGCGTTATCCAAACGTTTCTCATCCACACTCAAACGTTGGAAAAAACGTGCATGCGTAAACCCTCACAAAATTTCGGGTATAACAGTATTCTCGCAAATTCTATAAATAAATACGTTCAGGTCAAGGCATATATATAATCCATGTCATTTTTGTCTTATTCTCTTTCAATTCCGACCAACCCTATATTTCCAGAGCCAGTCGTTTTAAAGAAATCTAGTTTCTAACGTACACCAATGACTGTTCAGAAATTGGCGGGGGAAGGTTTTCTGGCAGGACAAAAGGAAGAGGGGAGAACACCTCTGTAGAAAAAAAAAAAAATTCTTTTGGTCTTATAAAACAATTACAATTGTTTTATATGTAACTCAAAGAGTTACAATTTGCAAATATTTGTACTTTTTTAAGGGATTTAAAAAAATTAAAATTCTTAAATCTAACGCTAACTTTAGAAAATAAAGCTCACATGAGCAATTGTCGATTAAAAGAGTGTATAGGCGCTTGTACAACAAAGTTATAAAGAGTAATATGAGTATTTTAACAACTTATAGTTGTTAAAGAGTATGTTTTATATTATAAATGACTCCTCCTTAACTGTCCGAAACACAGTGAGTAGAAATTTTCAGCCGTCCGGAACGCTGCGAGTCCTCGCGGTAATCCGGACCCTACGTCTCCCAGCAGTTTTATCAACATTTTTCCAAAAATAATTAGTCCAAAATGTGTCAAAAAAAACTTTGGAACGTCTGGAAGGCATGTCCCCAGAGACAGACGAGCCAATCAGGTTTATCTTTCCGCAGATTGATATCTTACGGGACGTTTTACTGTTGCCAAGTGTCTGTGATACAGTGAGTCTACATTATTGTTATTGACTAATCAGAATCAAGGACTAGAACAAAGCGTTGTATAAACATGAATATCTATGGGTTCAGTATGCGTCACATGACTAAACTTGCATCATCGTTTTTCAAATGCCTCTGATGTCACAGTCCACACAACACAGTGAAAAAAATGCGTTTTTAAATGTATCCGCTTTTGAGAGCGTTTTCAGGAAGCTTCAATTTTGTTGCTAAAAACGCCATCGGTGTGGACGGAACACCAAAAGAAGGGGAAAAAAGATGTGTTTTCAGATGAAAAGGAATAAGTGTGGACAAGGCCTCAGTCATAAAAGTCGTTCTTTTTTTGTATCTTTAGGTTCGGTGTTAAGAATGATGAAAGCTTAGCGAACCCGGACTAAATGTATCAGTTTCTCTTTTTTTGGTCCGCATCAAGCGAACCAAGAGAACTGAATGTCAAGTGTGAACACGCCCACAGTCATCATGGAGGAAATGCCTTAAATGTTCTCAGTGTGTTCTGAACCGCTGTTTCTTTGTCCAAACAGAGGGAATCTGAAGTCTGATGACCAACAAGAATCACCAAAACAAGTAACATCACAATTTATTCTTCATCAAAGGAATCGTATTATACGGAAGCCCTGAACCGCAACGTAAAAAAAAAAAAACACACACACACACAAAAAAACGTAATCCCCATAATTCCAAGATATAAGTCTAAATATTCAGAGAATAAAGTCGGAATATTGCGAGAATAAATTTGAAATATTCCGAGAATGAAGTCGAACTATTCCGAGATTAAAGTTGAAATATTCCGAGATTAAAGTTGAAATATTCCGAGATTAAAGTTGAAATATTCCGAGATTAAAGTTGAAATATTACCATACCATCTTCTTCTGCTTATCCGGGGCCGGGTCGCGGTGCAGCAGTCTAAGCAGAGATGCCCAGACTTCCCTCTCCCTAGACACTTCCTCCAGCTCTTCTAGGGGGACACCGAGGCGTTCCCTGGCCAGCTGGGAGACATAGTCTCTCCAGCGTGTCCTAGGTCTTCCCCGGGGCCTCCGCCCAGTGGGACGTGCCCGGAACACCTCCACAGGGAGGCGTCCAGGAGGCATCCGAAACAGATGCCCGAGCCACTTCAGCTGACCTCTTTCGATGTGGAGGAGCAGCGGCTCTACTCTGAGCTCCTCCCGAGTGACCGAGCTTCTCACCCTATCTCTAAGGGATCGCCCAGCCACCCTGCGGAGAAAATTCATTTCGGCCGCCTGTATCCGGGATCTTGTCCTTTCGGTCATGACCCAAAGCTCATGACCATAGGTGAGAGTAGGAACGTAGATTGACCGGTAAATCGAGAGCTTTGCCTTACGGCTCAGCTCCTTCTTCACCACAACAGACCGGTACATCGACCGCATTACTGCTGAAGCTGCACCGATCCGTCTGTCAATCTCCCGCTCCATCCTTAGATACTTAAACTCCTCCACTTGAGGAAGGATCTCTCCCCCAACTTGAAGTGGGCAAGCCACCCTTTTCCGGCTGAGGACCATGGCCTCGGATTTGGAGGTGCTGATCTTCATCCCAGCCGCTTCACACTGTGCTGCAAACCGTCCCAGTGCATGCTGAAGGTCCCGGTGTGAAGGGGCCAACACGACAACATCAACTGCAAAGAGCAGAGACGAAATCGTGTGGTCCCCAAACCTGACACCCTCCGGCCCCTGGCTGCGCCTAGAAATTCTGTCCATAAAAATTATGAACAGAACCGGCGACAAAGGGCAGCCCTGCCGGAGTCCAACATGCACCGGGAAGAAGTCTGACTTACTACCGGCAATTTGAACCAAACTCCTGCTTTGTTCATACAGGGACCGGACAGCCCTTAGCAAAGGACCCCGGACCCCATATTCCTGGAGCACCCTCCACAGGCCGCCTCGGGGGACACAGTCGAATGCCTTCTCCAAATCCTCAAAACACATGTGGACTGGTTGGGCAAACTCCCATAAACCCTTCAGCACCCTGTAGAGGGTATAGAGCTGGTCCAGTGTTCCACAGCCCGGACGAAAACCGCACTGTTCCTCCTGAATCCGAGGTTCCACTATCAGCCGTATTCTCCTCTCCAGTACCCTGGCATAGACTTTCCCAGGGAGGCTGAGAAGTGTGATCCCCCTATAGTTGGAACACACCCTCCGGTCCCCCTTCTTAAAAAGAGGAACCATCACCCCGGTCTGCCATCCCAGAGGCACTGTCCCCAACCGCCACGCGATGCTGCAGAGGTGTGTCAACCAAGACAGCCCCACAACATCCAGAGACTTGAGGTATTCGGGGCGGATCTCATCCACCCCCGGGGCCTTGCCACCGAGGAGTTTCTTGACTACCTCGGTGACCTCAGCTAGGGTGATGTACGAGTTGAAATATTCCGAGATTAAATTTGAAATAGTCTGAGATTAAAGTCAAAATATTCCGAGATTAAAGTTGAAATATTCCGAGAATAAATTTGAAATATTCTGAGATTAAAGTCGAAATATTCAGACAATACATTTGAAATATTCCGAGAATAAATTTGAAATATTCCGAGTTTAAAGTTGAAATAACCCGAGATTAAAGTAGTTCTTTTTTTATTTATTTTATTATTATTATTATTATTATTTAGAAATGCGCTTGTGAAGTCGAACGTGCTTGGACATGGATCTAAAAATAATAGTAACTATAAACATGAAACATTTTTATTTTTACTTTATTCTCAAAATATTACGACTTTATTCTCGTAATGTTTCGACTTTATTGTCGAAATTCCATGACTTAATTCTCATAATTTTAGATTTTTTTAAAATTATTATTGTTTTTTTACGTTGTAGTTCAGGGCTTCCGTAAAATCATGAGAAACATTGATCTTAGGGGAAAAAATTATGATTTAAAAAAAGTACATGACCCCTTTAACAAGAGCTTTCTTTAGAGCTGATTGCCATGCCAGTGCCAGCAGCGGCAGCACCTTTTAAGGAAGCTCAATTCATTTAGAGTTAGGAAGAACTTGCTCACTATGTTCTACTACTCCTATATATCGAAAGTTTCATTATATTCTCCATTGTCTGCTGGTTTCATTCTATAAGCCTCCAAAATAGAAATAGTCTGGAGCGCTCGGTTAAAGTCTGCTCCGAAATGATTGGACTCCCGATCTTTCTATTATAAGTGAACAACACATGCTGAGGTTGTCTGGAAGGATTTCGCGAGACACTTCACATGTGATGCCCTCTGTTTCTGAGTGGCTTCCTCATGTTGAAGGACACAGAGG
>CM075863.1:19130263-19222763 GCA_038021265.1 Cyprinella venusta
AAAAAAAAAATGACAGTGATACCCCTTATGTTTTTTTTCGGGAGGTGAAAAATTAAGTTTCTCCAATCTTCTCAAAACTCTGGATTCTGATAGAGGGCCACGAGACATGGACCTGGGTGCAAAAATTGAGGCTCTAGACCCTTCCAAAGCTGAGATATTGAAACTTAAAGTTTTGACCAGAAAAAAAAAATGACAGTGATACCCCTTATGTTTTTTTTTTCGGGGGGTGAAAAATTAAGTTTCTCCAATCTTCTCGAAACTCTGGATTCTGATAGAGGGTCACGAGACATGGACCTGGGTGCAAAAATTGAGGCTCTAGACCCTTCCAGAGCTGAGATATTGAAACTTAAAGTTTTGACCAGAAAAAAAAATGACAGTGTTACCCCTTATGTTTTTTTTTTTTTCGGGGGATGAAAAATTAAGTTTCTCCAATCTTCTCAAAACTCTGGATTCTGATAGAGGGCCACGAGACATGGACCTGGGTGCAAAAATTGAGGCTCTAGACCCTTCCAGAGCTGAGATATTGAAACTTAAAGTTTTGACCAGAAAAAAAAAATGACAGTGATACCCCTTATGTTTTTTTTGGGGGGGGTGAAAAATTAAGTTTCTCCAATCTTCTCAAAACTCTGGATTCTGATAGAGGGCCACGAGACATGGACCTGGGTGCAAAAATTGAGGCTCTAGACCCTTCCAGAGCTGAGATATTGAAACTTAAAGTTTTGACCAGAAAAAAAATGACAGTGTTACCCCTTATGTTTTTTTTCGGGGGGTGAAAAATTAAGTTTCTCCAATCTTCTCAAAACTCTAAATTCTGATAGAGGGCCACGAGACATGGACCTGGGTGCAAAAATTGAGGCTCTAGACCCTTCCAGAGCTGATATATTGAAACTTAAAGTTTTGACCAGAAAAAAAAAATGACAGAGTTACCCCTTACGTTTTTTGTCGGGGGGTGAAAAATTAAGTTTCTCCAATCTTCTCAAAACTCTGGATTCTGATAGAGGGCCACGAGACATGGACCTGGGTGCAAAAATTGAGGCTCTAGACCCTTCCAGAGCTGAGATATTGAAACTTAAAGTTTTGACCAGAAAAAAAAAATGACAGTGTTACCCCTTATGTTTTTTTTCGGGGGGTGAAAAATTAAGTTTCTCCAATCTTCCCAAAACTCTGGATTCTGATAGAGGGCCACGAGACATGGACCTGGGTGCAAAAATTGAGGCTCTAGACCCTTCCAGAGCTGAGATATTGAAACTTAAAGTTTTGACCAGAAAAAAAAAAAATACAGTGTTACCCCTTATGTTTTTTTCGGGGGGTGAAAAATTAAGTTTCTCCAATCTTCTCAAAACTCTGGATTCTGATAGAGGGCCACGAGACATGGACCTGGGTGCAAAAATTGAGGCTCTAGACCCTTCCAGAGCTGAGATATTGAAACTTAAAGTTTTGACCAGAAAAAAAAATGACAGTGTTACCCCTTACGTTTTTTTTCGGGGGGTGAAAAATTAAGTTTCTCCAATCTTCTCGAAACTCTGGATTCTGATAGAGGGTCACGAGACATGGACCTGGGTGCAAAAATTGAGGCTCTAGACCCTTCCAGAGCTGAGATATTGAAACTCAAAATTTTGACCAGAAAAAAAAAATGACAGTGTTACCCCTTATGTTTTTTTTCGGGGGGTGAAAAATTAAGTTTCTCCAATCTTCTCGAAACTCTGGATTCTGATAGAGGGCCACGATACATGGACCTGGGTGCAAAAATTGAGGCTCTAGACCCTTCCAGAGCTGAGGTATTTAAACTCAAAATTTTGACCAGAAAAAAAAATGACAGTGTTACCCCTTATGTTTTTTTTTCGGGGGGTGAAAAATTAAGTTTCTCCAATCTTCTCGAAACTCTGGATTCTGATAGAGGGCCACGAGACATGGACCTGGGTGCAAAAATTGAGGCTCTAGACCCTTCCAGAGCTGAGATATTGAAACTTCAAGTTTTGACCAGAAAAAAAAATGACAGTGATACCCCTTATGTTTTTTTTGGGGGGGTGAAAAATTAAGTTTCTCCAATCTTCTCAAAACTCTGGATTCTGATAGAGGGCCACGAGACATGGACCTGGGTGCAAAAATTGAGGCTCTAGACCCTTCCAGAGCTGAGATATTGAAACTTAAAGTTTTGACCAGAAAAAAAAAATACAGTGTTACCCCTTATGTTTTTTTCGGGGGGTGAAAAATTAAGTTTCTCCAATCTTCTCAAAACTCTGGATTCTGATAGAGGGTCACGAGACAGGGACCTGGGTGCAAAAATTGAGGTTCTAGACCCTTCCTGAGCTGAGATATTGAAATTCAAAATTTTGACCAAAAAAAAAATGAAAGTGTTACCCCTTATGTTTTTTTTTCGGGGGGTGAAAAATTAAGTTTCTCCAATCTTCTCGAAACTCTGGATTCTGATAGAGGGTCACGAGACATAGACCTGGGTGCAAAAATTGAGGCTCTACACCCTTCCAGAGCTGAGATATTGAAACTCAAAATTTTGACCAGAAAAAAAAAATGACAGTGTTACCCCTTATGTTTTTTTTCGGGGGGTGAAAAATTAAGTTTCTCCAATCTTCTCGAAACTCTGGATTCAGATAGAGGGTCACGAAACATGGACCTGGGTGCAAAAATTGAGGCTCTAGACCCTTCCAGAGCTGAGATATTGAAAATCAAAATTTTGACCAGAAAAAAAAAATGACAGTGTTACCCCTTATGTTTTTTTTTCGGGGGGTGAAAAATTAAGTTTCTCCAATCTTCTCGAAACTCTGGATTCTGATAGAGGGTCACGAGACATGGACCTGGGTGCAAAAATTGAGGCTCTAGACCCTTCCAGAGCTGAGATATTGAAACTCAAAATTTTGACCAGAAAAAAAAAATGACAGTGTTACCCCTTATGTTTTTTTTCGGGGGGTGAAAAATTAAGTTTCTCCAATCTTCTCAAAACTCTGGATTCTGATAGAGGGTCACGAGACATGGACCTGGGTGCAAAAATTGAGGCTCTAGACCCTTCCAGAGCTGAGATATTGAAACTCAAAATTTTGACCAGAAAAAAAAATGACAGTGTTACCCCTTATGTTTTTTTTTTCGGGGGGTGAAAAATTAAGTTTCGCCAATCTTCTCAAAACTCTGGATTCTGATAGAGGGTCACGAGACATGGACCTGGGTGCAAAAATTGAGGCTCTACACCCTTCCAGAGCTGAGATATTGAAACTCAAAATTTTGACCAGAAAAAAAAAATGACAGTGTTACCCCTTATGTTTTTTTTCGGGGGGTGAAAAATTACGTTTCTCCAATCTTCTCGAAACTTTGGATTCTAAAAGAGGGTCACGAGACATGGACCTGGGTGCAAAAATTGAGGCTCTAGACCCTTCCAGAGCTGAGATATTGAAACTCAAAATTTTGACCAGAAAAAAAATGACAGTGTTACCCCTTATGTTTTTTGGGGGGGGGGGGTGAAAAATTAAGTTTCTCCAGTCTTCTCGAAAATTCTCAAAATTTTGAGTTTCAATATCTCAGCTCTGGAAGGGTCTAGAGCCTCAATTTTTGAACCCAGGTCCATGTCTCGTGGCCCTCTATCAGAATCCAGAGTTTTGAGAAGATTGGAGAAACTTAATTTTTCACCCCCCGAAAAAAAATGTAAGGGGTAACACTGTCATTTTTTTTTCTGGTCAAAATTTTGAGTTTCAATATCTCAGCTCTGGAAGGGTCTAGAGCCTCAATTTTTGCACCAAGGTCCATGTATCGTGGCCCTGTATCAGAATCCAGAGTTTTGAGAAGATTGGAGAAACTTAATTTTTCACCCCCCGAAAAAAAAACATAAGGGGTAACACTGTCATTTTTTTTTTTCTGGTCAAAATTTTGAGTTTCAATATCTTAGCTCTGGAAGGGTCTAGAGCCTCAATTTTTGCACCCAGGTCCATGTATCGAGCCCTCTATCAGAATCCAGAGTTTTGAGAAGATTGGAGAAACTTAATTTTTCACCCCCCGAAAAAAAAAATGTAAGGGGTAACACTGTCATTTTTTTTTTCTGGTCAAAATTTTGAGTTTCAATATCTCAGCTCTGGAAGGGTCTAGAGCCTCAATTTTTGCACCCAGGTCCATGTATCGTGGCCCTGTATCAGAATCCAGAGTTTTGAGAAGATTGGAGAAACTTAATTTTTCACCCCCCGAAAAAAAACATAAGGGGTAACACTGTCATTTTTTTTTTCTGGTCAAGATTTTGAGTTTCAATATCTCAGCTCTGGAAGGGTCTAGAGCCTCAATTTTTGCTCCCAGGTCAATGTATCGAGGCCCTCTATCAGAATCCAGAGTTTTGAGAAGATTGGAGAAACTTTATTTTTCACCCCCCGAAAAAAAAAATGTAAGGGGTAACACTGTCATTTTTTTTTCTGGTCATAATTTTGAGTTTCAATATCTCAGCTCTGGAAGGGTCTAGAGCCTCAATTTTTGCACCCAGGTCCATGTATCGTGGCCCTGTATCAGAATCCAGAGTTTTGAGAAGATTGGAGAAACTTAATTTTTCACCCCCCGAAAAAAAACATAAGGGGTAACACTGTCATTTTTTTTTTCTGGTCAAAATTTTGAGTTTCAATATCTCAGCTCTGGAAGGGTCTAGAGCCTCAATTTTTGCACCCAGGTCAATGTATCGTGGCCCTCTATCAGAATCCAGAGTTTTGAGAAGATTGGAGAAACTTAATTTTTCACCCCCCGAAAAAAAACATAAGGGGTAACACTGTCATTTTTTTTTCTGGTCAAAATTTTGAGTTTCAATATCTCAGCTCTGGAAGGGTCTAGAGCCTCAATTTTTGCACCCAGGTCAATGTATCGTGGCCCTCTATCAGAATCCAGAGTTTTGAGAAGATTGGAGAAACTTTATTTTTCACCCCCCGAAAAAAAAAATGTAAGGGGTAACACTGTCATTTTTTTTTCTGGTCATAATTTTGAGTTTCAATATCTCAGCTCTGGAAGGGTCTAGAGCCTCAATTTTTGCACCCAGGTCCATGTATCGTGGCCCTGTATCAGAATCCAGAGTTTTGAGAAGATTGGAGAAACTTAATTTTTCACCCCCCGAAAAAAAACATAAGGGGTAACACTGTCATTTTTTTTTTTTGGTCAAAATTTTGAGTTTCAATATCTCAGCTCTGGAAGGGTCTAGAGCCTCAATTTTTGCACCCAGGTCAATGTATCGTGGCCCTCTATCAGAATCCAGAGTTTTGAGAAGATTGGAGAAACTTAATTTTTCACCCCCCGAAAAAAAAACATAAGGGGTAACACTGTCATTTTTTTTTTCTGGTCAAAATTTTGAGTTTCAATATCTCAGCTCTGGAAGGGTCTAGAGTCTCAATTTTTGCACCCAGGTCCATGTATCGTGGCCCTCTATCAGAATCCAGAGTTTTGAGAAGATTGGAGAAACTTAATTTTTCACCCCCCGAAAAAAAAACATAAGGGGTAACACTGTCATTTTTTTTTTTCTGGTCAAAATTTTGAGTTTCAATATCTCAGCTCTGGAAGGGTCTAGAGTCTCAATTTTTGCACCCAGGTCCATGTATCGTGGCCCTCTATCAGAATCCAGAGTTTTGAGAAGATTGGAGAAACTTTATTTTTCACCCCCCGAAAAAAAACATAAGGGGTAACACTGTCATTTTTTTTCTGGTCAAAATTTTGAGTTTCAATATCTCAGCTCTGGAAGGGTCTAGAGCCTCAATTTTTGCACCCAGGTCCATGTATCGTGGCCCTCTATCAGAATCCAGAGTTTTGAGAAGATTGGAGAAACTTAATTTTTCACCCCCCGAAAAAAAAAAATGTAAGGGGTAACACTGTCATTTTTTTTTCTGGTCAAAATTTTGAGTTTCAATATCTCAGCTCTGGAAGGGTCTAGAGCCTCTATTTTTGCACCCAGGTCCATGTATCGAGGCCCTCTATCAGAATCCAGAGTTTTGAGAAGATTGGAGAAACTTAATTTTTCACCCCCCGAAAAAAAACATAAGGGGTAACACTGTCATTTTTTTTTTCTGGTCAAAATTTTGAGTTTCAATATCTCAGCTCTGGAAGGGTCTAGAGCCTCCATTTTTGCACTCAAGTCTCATGGCCCTCTACCAGAATCCAGAGTTTCAAGAAGATTAGGGAAACTCAAAATTTCGACCCTCCCCAAAAAAAACCCCGAAAGGGGTACCCCTGTCGTTTTTTTCAGGGCATTGTCCATGATAAAAATCTCAATATCTCAGCTCTGGAAGGGTCTAGAGCCTCCATTTTTGCACTCAAGTCTAAGTCTCATGGCCCTCTATCAGAATCCAGAGTTTCAAGAATATCAGAGAAACTCAAAATTTAGAAAGTGAAAGTGTTATGATATTCTGTATTATTTGCTAGTATGGAATTGCTACTGAGGTAAAGACAAAATTATTAAGAAAAGTAACAATAGCAAGTAAATTGTTAGGGACAGCTTTAACCAAGCATAGACAGTATCTATGAAAAGAGAGCGTTAAATAAGAAAAATAATATTATGAATGGTAAGTGGCGTCTTCTCGCCTCTGCTTTCGAACTGTTGCCGCCGGGCACTTTATAATAACTGCATGCTATTAATCATTAGTTAATCATTAGTAAACAGTTTGTTTGTAATTTATAATGCATTAATAGATATAGTTTATAAAGACAGCTATAAATGCTCTATCCTTGTATAAATGCTTTATTCTTTATTTAGAAGCATACCCATATTGTGTTTAATGATTGTATTTTCATACTTTATTAATGATCAATTTATAATTTCCTAATGAAGAATAACATTTTACAAACCAGTTATTTGGGAGTTGTCAGTGATTCATGCGATCACTGAAGAGTAAGTAAATGTCGTAAATGCAAGTAGTCATGCATTTAGTGTTGGTCAGTTAACTATTTTTGGCAGCTCATCTAAAGTGAGGAATAGTTATGTCTTGTAAAGCATTTATAAATTAGATTTAAAGGCTCAGTTCTCTTCTAAACAGAAAAGGCAAACAAACACAACACTTTGAGCATAAAAGAACATAGAAATATTTAACTGAGCCTTTGAATCTCTTTTATAAATGCATTACAAGGCATAACTGGTCCTCACTTTAGATGAGCTCACAAAATAGTAAACTGACCACTACTAAATGGTTTATAACTACCTGAATTAACCCTGGATTACAGTATGAAATACATGTTAAAAATGTATTAACACACTAAGTAACTATTACTATATGTCTGAATAATAAGATGTATAAATGTACATTGAAATAGTTTATTAATCATTTACTCACTTTCTAATTGATCTTATAAACCACTGGCAACTCCTAAATAACTGGTTTAAATAATGCTATACTTCATTTAGAAATCATAAATTGATCATTAATAAAGCATGAAATTAAAACTATTAAAACACATTATAGATATGCTTTTAAAACAATAATCAGCAGTTTATAAATACAGCTATAAAGCTATACATTCTTTAATATTGTTTTAAAAGAATATCTATAATGTTTTTTAAAAATTTTATTTTAATTAGTTAAGCATTTACTAATGCTTAAGTAATGATTAATAGCGTGGGGTTATTAACTTTACTGAAGGTACCTTAACTAAGCAGACAGTTCACCAGCAGCTCTACAGTCTCAGAGGCTCTGGGACAGCCAGCCATTCAGACAATGGAGAAGTGTGAACGACGTGTGTTAATGGGCCACTCCAGTTCCTGCTCCAGCCTACAGGAGCGCTGCTGAGTATGGGCTTAAACACACACACACACACGTAAGTCCCCACTTGGTCAAAAGTTGAAAAAAAAATTCACCAGAGCGTTTTTTAGTTGATTTTAACATGTTTTAAAGACCCCCTCCGATGAAAAAAAAAATTTCTAGGTGTTAACATGTTCTTGTGTCATTTTTCTAATGTTAGAGGGCGTTTCTTGAGAAAAATAAGCTCAAACTTGCATTTCTGAGTATTTCTACATTCAAATGGCTGTGAATCAGTAGCAAACGCTAAAATGCCGGCTAAAACAGACTGGAGTTGTGACGTAATAACTCCACTGGGTGGGGCCACAAGCTCATACTCCCCTCCCTCCATACTGATATTCCCTAAACTTTTTACAAACAAGCACGTAGATAATGTATAATATACTGTAATAGTAGTTAATTCATGTATAATATATAATAAAACACACCACAGATGCACAATATAGAAAAGAGACGGACAGGGACAATATGGAACTTTTATTTTTCAGATAATGTTTTATTTTGTTATTTGATGCCTATAAATATAAAACAATACACATTCAGACGCAGTCAATAATACGAAACTAATGTATTTCATGCGAGATACCAGCGGTCAAGTGACAAAAGAACGACTTATACCCGAAGACTCGAGAGACGAACTAATCATTTCTCATTCCCGGTAATGACAGCATAGCCTCTATGGGACTGACAGGGAGAACGAAAGACTCGGACGCGGCCGAACCCGAACTTGAAATATGAACTAAATCATTACACTTTCCAGTCCTTCCGTATCACACACGGCACGGCCCAGCAGACAGATCAGAGTCAGACACTGACGAGTCGACAGCTAACGTATCGAGACACGAGAGGAGAAGAACAAACCTGATAAATATGAAGATGCAAAGGAAAGAATGTCTCAGATCAGGAGGTGAGGTGAACTAACAGAATCAGACAGCAATAGCCTGAACTTAAGACTCAACAACTAATGAAATAATACAACATTTCAGTTGCTTATAATTTGTAAGTAAGCAAGCGGGAGAGACAAAGGAGAGCTCTCAGCAACGGGGAGGGGGAGGGTCATCTCCGTGCCAACGGCTCCGCCCACAACCCAGAGGCGAATTGCTAATGAGCTACTCCGCTGAAGTGAAGTCCCATAAAACGGCACAGGTTTTGTGATTTTGGCTAAAAAATGGCATAATCATATTTTAAAGACCACTGGGAATGTTTATAAAATAATAGATCGAAATATGATCGGAGGGGGACTTTAAGGCATAACCAACAGGGGACTTGAAAAATGTCCCCACTTGGCTCGGCTGTCCTCTGTTGGTGAGTCCCCTCTTAGATAGGTAGACAAGTACACACACACACACACACACTGAATTAGGCTTTGTTCAGAATAGCATACTAACATAATATCACTATTCCTGTATAGTATGCACACACATTTACAGTGTGACAAATTGATTGGAACTACAGGCAAGAGCTTTAACATCTGTTTTTTCCTCATCGTCAGACATTAGAATGCATATTTACACAAAATTGAATGAATAAAAAATAAACTTTATTTTCAAAAAGACAACTGGAGACTGTCCGTTAAATTAAACATGCAATGTAGAAAACAGCATGACACTACTACTACTGTTTTACTATATTTAACAGTAAGCAGTATTTAGTGAGCGGTGATATTACAATAAGTACTCCATTCTGAACACAGCCAGTGATTGTAATGCATCACAGTTACATTCCGTTTGCCCCGTAGCTGATGTACTAATATAATCTGTTAGTAAATCAAATACATAATTCTGAATACATATAAATCTGTGTGTGCATATACAGTATATATATATATTTACACACACACTGTACACACATCATACTGAGCCTACTTTAATGATAACCTCATTATAAGATCTGCTCTGTTTCATCAAGTCTTAAACAGAGCTGATGGATCACAGAGAGCAACATAGTTTCGGCCCACATCCGGATTCCACACGGCCCAGATGTGGGCCGACACTACGTTCCTTCTGGGATGGATGGATAGATGAGTGGATGGACAATCGTCTGGAGGTCTATAGGTTACTGAAGAGTTCATTTTTCTTGCTCCAGTCCATGGGCGGAGCTCTCTTATTGGAGCGTTTCTGGTGCGCGCGCTCTTTCACCTGCTGTAAGGACAGACTGAGCTCTGGGATAGCGTCTCTGATGGACGGCTCCACGGTCTGCAGAGAGGAAGACAAACAAACATAAAGTTGTGAAATAACCTGAAACAGTGTCACTACAAGTGTTTGATGGAAAATGTTTTCCCAATATTTCATTAGGGTAGTTTCAGAACATTTTTTACCTCAGGCGGCGGCGTCACGAGGGAGGCGTCGGAGGAGGCGTTGGAAGGGGACGGACTGATTGATAACTTTGAGTCCTTCAGTTCCACCTCTTTGCCCACATTCCCATTTACCTAAACACAAGGCAGATTTCAGTCAGGTGTCCTGTGAGAGATATCAGGCCCCATTTAACCATCTAATTCTAAGCGCATGGTCCACTTTTTCTAGCTTTACAACAGGAAAAATGGTCAGCCCGCTCGACGCACGGTCTAATAGTTTTATTGACCACTATTGTGCAAACACATTTGCTATTTAAACAAAGTGGCGCAGGACGTGAAAATGATAAGTGAGTCGGGCTGAAACTAGCAAAACACACATGGCTGGTGCTGCATTGCACTGGATGTATGATAGGGCCCATTCTGTGGTTTGTGCACTAGGGGTCAGACTTGAGCCTGTGTTGAACTGTGTGACAGCTGCAGTGTGTGTGTGGCTCTGAGACTGAGCTTTATTAACTCTCTGAGTGGGCAGCATTAGCCAGGCATCAATACTCCTCCTCTGACAGCTGACAGCGCCTCCTTATTCCCTCCAGCCAGATACATCGAACACGTCAGCCATTAGCCAGAAGCTGAAGGATCCCTGCATCCCGCATCCTTTCCCTCTTTAGAGAAAACGTCCCCAGCGTGTCTATTTCTCTATCCTTTCTGGAGACACGGTCTCAAAACGTCCTAACTCCAGAAACGAGAGGCTGATCCGTCCATGTCAACTCCAGCGGGACGAGGGGAATTCAAAAATTATCACCGGCCACGAAATTGTATTTTTGCCTCATAATCTCGTCTTATTTTTATTGAAAATATATATTTTTTTTAGCCTGGATGACAGTGTGTCTTGCATATTAGTGTCATCGTCATCGTGTGACTAGCGGCGACATATACAAGGCAGCCTCTGTCTCGCAGGCGAACTGCTCCTGTCACAAAAAAAAAAAAACTACAGATATGTCATGGTTATGGTCCTTAGGTTTCATTGTAGGGGCATAATGTGAGAAATATTACACTTTCACAGTGCATCAGCTCTGAGCACTAATAGTTACATTAAATCCTTCCAGCGGATAGCCATTAATCATGTCAATTTTTGAATAAAGGATTGATCTTCAACCTCTAATGGTCTTTTCTAACTTTCGCCATTGGCATAATCACAATTAAAGCAGCACTATGCAGTTTTTTTTACCTCAACTGAATAGCTTTGAAGTTATCGCAATGGTTATATGACTATTTTCGGGTTGAATGTTGAGCCATATGATGGCATATGACATTTCGACGAAATACAACGCACATGGCAACCTTTAGCGTCAATATAACATGCACTGTTATGGGTAGGGTCTGCGTCTCATATTGACGCTAAAGGAAGCCAGTCACCTGTATGACGCATTGGGTTCTGCGTGTTATATTGACGCTAAAGGATGCCATGTGCGTAGTATTTCGACGAAAATGTCATATGGCATCACCTGTATCGTTTGAATTTGAACGATTCTGATTCCGATTCCGATTCCTTGTTTCGATTCCGGTTCCTAACGATTCTCGAATCCGATTCTTTTAAGAGGCTGGGTCAAAAAAGTTTAGCTAACCTTGCTAACTAACGGCCTTTCTGAAGGAAATACTCCTTCTGTCACAAATTTTGTATTTTGTCGAGATTTCGTTATTTTTAGAAAAGTGAAGCCATACTTTGGACCGCCGACGTAAGCTACTCATGTTCGACTCGCGCGCTTATGCCAACACTTCCGGTAGACGCTTCTTCGTTGGTGTTGTTCAGCGGTTTCTTCTTCCGCTCGGCGGACTGTGAATATCGAAACTAGGAATCGAAATTTTAACTTTTGAACGATTCCGGGAAAAACGAAAAGTTAGTCCCGGTTCCAATCGATACTCGATTCTCGATACTCAACCCTATATATGACGCCAAAGGATGAGAACGGGCACGAAAAAACACACTTGAAACTTACTATCTTGCCGGCCGCAGCATCAGGAAGTGTCGCGTAAAATATCAGGTCTCGCGATGTAACGAATTGCTTTACGGCAAGAAAGATCTGATAAAATGAGCATCAAACAGAAATAACCCGGCGCCGTATACATGTGGTGTTCGAGGCACATACAATACAGACTGCCGACAGTTCAACAGGGCGCAGCTCTTAAAGGGGCCACACCTTATTTCCACTCGTTACATCTTCCATCCTACTGAACAGGTATCGGTATACAGGGGAAGGGGGATCAGGCCGTGAGTGCAGAGAAATCTCTTCGTGAGTGCTATTTACGACAGCACAAGTACTCCACAGCGACTCTAGGGGTCACAGTTTGACAAAAACGGAAATCCTGCATAGTGTGGCTTTAATTGTGTATGATGCACAGTTTTAGCCGCAGGCATCCCTTCATATTTTGGGATAACTCTACAAAAGCCAATAATAGGCTAATATCAAAACACGTAAAGGTTTCCAATAACCTCTGAGAAACCTCTTGTAATTGTGTTTTTCTGCTATGAGAACTAAGTTCAGGCATAGGCCAATACAAACTGTTCAAGTTCGAGTTTATTTATTAAAGAGCACACAGAATAACAAATAAAACCCCCACAGGAAAGTGTACACGGCTAACAACTGAGAATGTACAGCATTTGCTTCGCTGGTTAGATTCAAAACATCTAACACCAGAACTTTTTACTAAATAAAACATTTGAAAGCGTGACATTTAATCACAAACGAACCAGTTTTTGTCCATGATTCTCAATTGTATTAAAGCAACGAGACTTCATTATAATATTTGCCACATTTCTCTTGAATGTTGAGAACTGGAGTCAGTGAGGATGTTGTCTTTTTTGGTCAGCCATGTAAAGAATGAGGTGTGTCTAGGTAGTGTGTATACGAAAACAAGTCATCTCTAATTGAATTTGACAAGACAAGAAACATTTTTAGGCATATTTTAGGAGTTTTAAGGCATATGATCAAGAGTGAATGTGAGCATATTTTCAATTAAATTATGACAATTCTTAACAGTTTTAGCATGTTAATGAATACGGCAACAATAATGACAGCAAAACACTTCATCTATATTGTTAAGCAGTTTTTGTAATTACACATTCGACCTTGATTTTCTCTATATTTCAGTTTACAGCAAGTTTTCTTTAAGCATACTTATAGTTTATTCCAAGTACCGCATACTACACGAGGATAATCTCTGATACGTACATAAAAGTAGACTGAAAGTGAAAAAATGATGACCGAACTTAATTTTGCTGAATTATGCCCTTAATATGGCCAGCTAGTGTTCTGTCGTGTGAGCGGTTGTCTTACCTTGTCCTCCATGTCTCCGTTGAGCACAGGTTCAGGCAGTGGTCCTGCGGGGCAGACAGAAGCAGCACGGGTCAGTCACAGATCACACAACTGCACTCAGTACATCTGCTTTTGTCAGACGGGACACTTTCTCCAATACTGCTCCTCATCAGAGACAGCCAGGACGCGTCCCAAAGATTAAACAAGACACTTCCAAACACCAAGAGATAGCTGGTATGACATTGACTCCTCCTCGGGTTGCAGTGAGCAGATGTCGACTCTGTTACATACTCAGTACAGGTATTCGCTTCATTTATTATTCAGATGACGATAATCACCGTGGTGAGATCCGTGATACCTGGATACCCATCGACCCCCACAGGGAACAAAATCTAGACGCCTCTATAGTGGATTACACTTTAACAAATGACAAAATGTGAAAAAGATGTACACTTTAGCATACTTCTACTTCTGTTGTCTTTGAAATACGGTTAAAGTTACTGCTGCATGTACTGACATGTAGTAGTAAAATAAAATATACTTATTATTTAGTAATATTATTTCTATTGAAACTTGTGTCATGCATTTATTAAATATATTTGTAATTACACATACGTAATGACATATACATATACACATATAAAAACACAGGAAATGATGAAAAGATTAAAGTGTACACTGCAAAAAAAAAAATATATATATATATATATATATATATATATATATATATATATATATATATATATATATATATATATATATATATATATATATATATATATATATATTCTAGTATTTTGTCTTTTTTCCTGTCCATATATATATATATATAACTTAAATCAAGATGTATTTAGTCAAGTAAAATGACAAAAAAAAGTATTTTTCTGCTTAAATCAAACACAATTATCTATTATCTACTATTATGTAAGAAAAAATAATCTTGTTTTCTGTTCTTGTTGTTCCTTCAGTGATTCTGCTTGTTATCATCAGGTGTCTTTACTAATGCTCAATAATCACTTATTTATATTTATGGACATCTCATGTTAAACTTTATTACCTTTATTTGAGGAACAAGGTCTGTTTTCAGTTTTTATATATATATATATATATATATATATTAAGTGAAAACATTTTTAAAGTGAAAAAAAATGAAAGTTTTTAAATTTTACTGCATTTTCTTTGTAAAAATCATTTATTTCCCCAACTCTGAAATAAAAAAAATTCTGATTTTTTTAATGAACACAGGTTAAAATAAGAATTTTGCACATGAAAATCATGACAATTGCCTTTATTTTTTTTTAACAAATTACTTTTTCGCAATAAATCTATAAGAATATTTGTGTGAATGTACACATTTTTAAGTAAGTTCACACTTCTGATAAATAATGATACAACATCCTCTCTGTAAAAACACTTGCAATAGTTGCGAAAGTTGCGAGTTTTAAACATTTATTTGCAGTGCTACTTCCCTGATAGGCCACAACTGTCTTTAACTGTAAACAAGTTAGCCGTTTTCTCATACGCTGGAGGACAAATCGAAATTATACTCAGTGACTATTTCGATTTGAAGGGTCACAACACACTACTTGTGACTGGAGGTCACACAGTGTAACTGTAGGCTGTTTGTGGTTACAAAGAAGATCATCAAGAGTACTTTATGTAATATTAAATATGTTTTGGTTCCAAGAAAAAGATGATCCTACCGCCAGCTATTCTTTCCGAAGGGTTTCTAGGAAGAAGAGTAAAGCAATGAGGCAGATAACCGAATTGGAAAATAATCCCGACCCCCTTCCCGCCGCCTTGTCTCTAAATCTCTATATTTCTACCACCATCTGAAGGATATATGAGTGGAAGAAAAGTGCAGGGAAGGTTTGATAACAGATCCATCTGGCCCCTGATCGGCACAAAACACACATCACTGGCTGTTTGGACACTTCAAATGCCCTTCAGTCCCAATACGGCAATCTGAGAGCCACTCCAGACCAGCACCTTGGAAACCACACAAGTCCTCCTTCCAAATTTGGCTGACAGGCAGCAGAGAGAGACAGTGTGTGTGTATTCAGACAGAGCAGTGCAACTGTGGGCGAAAGAGAAGAGAAAACAGCCGAATGTACGACTGTGTGTAGAGAATAGAATCTTTCAATCTGAAAAACCCAATGCCATAGAAGAACCAGTTTGGGTTCCACAAAGAATCTTTCAGTGAACAGTACTTTAAAAAAAAAAAAATGTAATAATCTGATTAACCTTTTTCAGCAATTCAGAATTGTTTGTGTAATAGAAAGATTCCATGGATGTTGAAGGTTCTTCATGGAACTACACAGATAACACACTTGACTTGTAACATTTCAAGAACATAAAAATGTCCAGTATCCTTAATATAGGCCTAAATAGAATATCACTTAAAGGGATACTCCACTTTTTGGGGGGAAATAGGCTCATTTTACAACAACTCCCCCAGAGTTAAACAGTTGGGTTTTACCGTTTTCGAATCCATTCAGCCGATTTTCTGATATTTAGAAGAATATCAGTAACCAGGCCGTTTCTGGTCTCATTGACTTCCATAGTATATATTTTTTTCCTACTATGGAAGTCAATGAGAGCAGAAACTGTCTGGTTACTGATATTCTTCTAAATATCAGAAAATCGGCTGAATGAATTCGAAAACGGTAAAACTCAAACATTTAACTCTGAGGGAGTTGTAAAATGAGCCTATTTCCCAAAAAAGTGGAGTATCCCTTTAAAGGTTAGTATGATGTTCCTGAAACATTGGAACACCTACTGTTAACAACACTCATGTTTGGGTCAAATATGGACAAACCCAACTATTGCTTTACATTTTTTAATAATATTTTTAAACCCAATAACTGGGTTTGTCCATATTTGACCCAAACTTGGGTTGAAACAACCCAGCATTTTTTTTTAGTGAAGCAGAATCACTGAAGGAAAGAGAAACAACAAGAACAGAAACTACAACTGACTTCCAGACACAGTCTTAGATGAAATCAACTGACCATAAAAAACATAAACTGATTAATGAAAGTCAACATGGATTCAGAAACAAAAGATCAGGTGATTTATGGTTTTAATTTATGCAATAAAAGAATTAATTGCACTGGACAATAAAAAAGCATGCGATACTACTCAAGAAACTAGAAAGGTATGGGATAAGATGAGTGGAGACTTAAGTGACAGTAGTTCTCAACTGTCATGTAATTTCTCGCGGTGTCCCCCAGGGGTCAATATTGGGCCCTAAAGTATTCAACTTGTATATCAATAAGATATTTACTGTTTCAAAATTACTTAAGTGTGTTTTGTTTGCAAATGACACCAGCATTTTCTATTGTGATGACAATTATGATTATCTTTAAACTTTAATAAAACTAAAGCCTTACAATCATTACTTATCTTACAAAAAAGGGCTATACATACCATACACAAGGCTGAATATCTTGAACACAAAAAAAAAATGCAGGACCTTGTCAAATTTAACACGGCACAACTCTTATTTAAAGCATTTCGCAACCTAACTGTGAAATAGTCTGGGGCTGGAACTTAATGTCAAAGTATTCACCAGTTTAAAGCACTCTATCAACAGAAGGTCTTGTCAAAGCACAAGGAGGGCGGGGTTTAGTCGTCTAGGTGTTGTATTTATGTATTCATAGGCTGTGTTATCTTACCTTGGAGGTATTCTGATTACCATTGCTGGTGTCACTATAACTACAGATGTATTCATGTTTTCATCAGCTGTGTAGGTATTCGGATTACCATTACTGGTATTACTATAATTGTTACCTGTGTATTTAAGATATGCTTTTTTTTCATGAGTATAAATAAGATTTTAATTGAGAGTAATGATAATTTAAACAATTAAGGAAGCAGCTACCTTTGTTTTTCTCTATGTATTTCCTTTACTTGTAACCGTTTTTACTTTAGTTGGTCTCTTGACCCTTGACTTTTGTTAGTGCATTTCAGTTTCAGCAATTGCAGGTGTTTTCAGAAAAATTATAAATTGATTTGAAAAAGATTTGATGCATTGATTTGATTTGATGCATTGATAAATAGACTGATGAAAAGGCAGACAAACATGTTTGTTTTAATGACAGCAAATGACTGCATTAAAGTAGTTTTAACTGCTTATTCTGTAGTTTCATGACAGACTTGATTAAGTAAAAAAGTAATAAACAAATTCAAGAGTTAACAACCTCTTGTGTAAAAGTTGCGAGATACTTCAGACATCAACGCTCATCATACAGATCTTGACAATGGTAACAATCAAAAATATTCAAATTTAAATAGTTCAGCCGCAAATTTAAAGAATTCAGCTGCATAATTTATTTGTACCGCAATGCATGCCGGGAGCAAGGACTGAGTTTTGTATGCTTGCATGAAACATGTCACAACTGCTGAATCCCATATGCTGATTGATGCTGTCTGTGAGTGTTTACATAACACTGTAGTTTCTAACTTCCTGCTCGCATGTTTTCATTTTTCAGAAAGTCACATGGTAAGCAGCACAATATTTAACCCTCTGGGGTTGTTCGGCCCAAATAGACCCGAAGAATTTAAATCAATTTTTTTTAAATCACAGCTTCCTCGGAATGGTCCGAAATTTGGTGACTTTGTTGGTATTTGGTATTTGAACACCCCAAAAAATTGGGGACAGGATTTGAATAGTCTAAGTGGTTGTAAAAAAAATAGTCACACTTGGGGTATTCGGGTCCAAATGGACCCGCATGGAAAATGAATGGGAAATTGGCAAAAATGTAAAAATACTGAGTTTTTTTGTGCGTACAATCTACAAATCAGCCACAATCTTGAAAAAAAGCACACAACAGTGAAGGGGTGAATCCATAAAACATCAAGAGTGCAAAACAGACAGATACAGACACACACACACACACACACACACACACACACACACACTTTTATACACAAACACACCAAAAAATTCAGATTTTGCATTTTTAAAATGCTCAGTTTGTCCACCAAATGGCATCCATCTCATTTCAAAAAATGCTTTTTTGAGGCCTAGGCTTGACTCTAAAATGAAATACAGCTTTTAAAAAAATGTAAAAAAATATATATTTTTTAAAATATTTTTTCTATTTTGTTCAATGGGGGGGGGATTTTGTCATAATTATTGCATTAATACTATATATATATATATATATATATATATATATATATATATATATATATTCTTTTTTTTTAATTTTCTCAAAACAGCAAAAAAGAAAAGAAAAAATATAAATATAAAAAAATATATATATAAAAAACGAGTAAAAAAATATATATATATATATATATATTTAAATATAAATCCCAGCCATTGGGTCCATTTGGACCCGAACACCCCGAGTGTGACTCTGAATCGAACGACCCCAGAGGGTTAAACGCACGAATAACAAAACACACGTCTGATCAGTGATTAGACTTCAAATGTGATCCAATGATGTCACCATTAATTAACAGCCAACATCATCTGAAATTATTTACTACAATGACATGTTTAAACTTTTTTTTCATTAAAGTTGCTTGAATGTAACTCTACACCCTTGCCTCATTTAGTATATGCGGGACCATAAATATGCAAATGAGCCCTGCATATACATTTAAACATCATTAAAATCTTGATTTTCACCACAAGAGGACTTTAATAGAGTGTTTGTTCAATGTTATCTGGTTGTTCTCAAAAGGTTAGCACAAAAAAACGTTATTTATGGATCGTTTAAACGTCTTCAATCTTTGAACGTTCTTCAAATGTTAACGTTCCTGGATGAATGTTTGTTCATAACTTTGAGAGAACCTTGCCAGAACGTTAGCTAAAGTCATGACAACGTTGCCTGTTAGCTGGGTTGCTAGTTGTTAGCTAGTGCTCCCAGTCTTCTGTTGACAGCTAATCCCACGGCCTCACTGTGAACAGAAAACAGCTATTCAAACCGAAACGCAGTGATTCTGGCAGAAAACAGCCTGATCATGTGTATTAAATGAGCTTCGATGAAAACATCACCACCTGAAACATCTAAAAGCCTTCATCTGGTCAATCCTGCCATGTTTACTCAAACTGATAAAACGCAATAGCAGTGATAACAGCTAAGGAGAGTTTCCACTAGTGCTGACGCCAACAACTTGCTAGGTAAATAAAACGAGTAAACATCGTGTCTCCACTCACTCATGACTAATCTAGTTGTGTCACACACACACACACACAGTTTCCATGGCTGCATTTGGCACTGTTGCAGATTGTTGGCACGGGGTAACAAAACAAGATGGACAAGCTAAATTGCTTAATAGGAAACCCAAAACCAGCGCAGCGAGAGAGACACGCTTGCCTGAGTGACCCCTGCTCAGACGCCACCTAGAGAGATGCCATGGGGAGTTACAGCTGCTGGAAACCTGTTGAAGTTTTACTTCATGTTTTGTGTGTGTACCTGTGAGGTGTTCTGCGGTGGGCGTCACTCGACACTTCTTGAAGAAAGCATCTGTATCTGGATCTACGACCAAGAGTGTGGTGTCTTCACCCCCGGCTCTAATAGCAGCCACCACATCTGCATGCTGCTTCCCCTCCACTGAAACCGCGTTCACCTGAGGACAAACAGCACATCAGGAGACATTCATGTGCACCAGTCACTGACTCACTTAAAGGGATACTCCACTTTTTTTGGAAATAGGCTCATTTTACCACTCCCCCAGAGTTAAACAGTTGAGTTTTACCGTTTTCGAATCCATTCAGACGATGTTCTGATATTTAGAAGAATATCAGTAACCAGACAGTTTCTGGTCTCATTGACTTCCATAGAATATTTTTTTTCCTACAATGGAAGTCAATGAGACCAGTAACGGTCTGGGTTACTGATGTTCTTCGAAATACCAGAAAATCGGCTGAATGGATTCGAAAATGGTAAAAACTCAACTGTTTAACTCTGGGGGAGTTGTAAAATGAGATTACTTCCAAAAAAAGTGGAGTATCCCTTTAAAGGGACAGTTCACCCCCCCAAAAAATAAATAAATATGCCATGACATTTCTGTCATTAATTACTTTCCCTCATGTCGTTCCAAACCCTTAAGACCTTTGCTCATCTTCAGAACACAAATTAAGATATTTTTGACGATTTGATGATAGGCAGCAACGTCATTGCAACTTTCAAGGCCCAGAAAGGTAGTAAAGACATACTTAAAGGAGCTGTATGTAAGAAATGTATTTCAAATAATCGTAAAATGGCCCTGAAATGTCACTAGACATTAAGAAATCATGTTCATTTCAAATACTTATATCACTGACAACATTAGTCCGGATAGGATATTGTCATCTAACCCTTTCACACGTAAGTTTGAAATATTCTAACTGATCCAGCCGCGCGAGTTTTTCAAGGCGACCGTTATTTAGACCTTGCCACTTTAATGTTTCCATGGTGACGCGTCATTGCTTGTCACGCGACACAGCACAAGTACAACAGAGCGCGGGATGAATGATGATCTGCTTTTAGGTCATTTTTCCTTTTATATTTAAAATATTCAAAAATGTATTAGCTATACCATGAAACACTGATATTCCGATTGCCAAATATGTTCAACTGGATGGGTTTTGTTGTTTAGACATCTTTATAACGATCGCGTTATTTGAGCTGTATGCACAATGGGCGGTGCCATTTTAGTTTCTTTTTCAGTTCAGAGAATTGGATCTGTTGGATTTATAACGTCAATTCCTCCACTTCTCACGAAATACATGAAAGTAAGTGGCTGGTGAACTGGGAGAAAAATAGGGTCAAATGTTAAGCTACTTACACAATGTGTACCTGATATGAATAAAACGTGTCGTCTTATTATAATTGAAAGGATTATTATTGCCGCTTCCATAGACATCTGTATGTATTTTACAAACTCAAAATCATTGTTTTGCTAGTACATATGTGTATGTAAACGTCTGAAACCTAAAATAAACATTATGTGGTTGAAAACACTCAATAGTTGTAATATATGACAGCACTGAGTGCGTCTGTCTCTGGCTGAGCGCCAGCCAACGCGCGAGAGCAAGTTTGAATTTAGCAGTTGCTGACGTGATGCACTGAACGTTCTAATCACACCGGTGTGATCGTACGCTCCAGGGACCAGCCAAGACTGATCACACCGGTGTGATCATACGCGTGAAAGGGTTAAAAAGTGAAGTCGCGGCCCTCGACTGATGTTGATGTTGTCATGTTGTGTTTTGGTCTGATGCGTCACCCTCCAGCTATCTACCAATCACAAAGTCAGTAGTGTTGCAGTATCCAGGTTGCCAGCTCTGTTCTAGTTACCACAGCTGCAGATACAAACGTGTCGGATAAAAAAGAAATTGGATTCTGCAGCCTATCTGGCAACCTCGAGTCAGGGGGGGAGGGGACAAACTGCTCTACGGTAATTTGAAAGTGATTGCAGTACCAGTTTTGGCCACAATCTTACATACGGCTCCTTTAAAATAGTCCATGTGACTACAGTGGTTCAACCCTAATGTTATGAAGCGACGAGAATACTTTTTGAAAATAGCGACTTTATTCAACAATCTCTTCCATGTCATTCTGCAACCCTGTCAACGTAGTGTAAACAGACGACGCTTCAACACTAGCTCACTATTACGTTACTCTGCTTTTAGTTATGCTGCTCCTTGGTGTTGGAATTTGCGCCAAAAAGTATTGAAGCTTTCTGTTTTTATCCCACTTGAACATTTTAAACAAATACTTAAAGGGTAACTAAACCCCTGGTCAGTGCCTGACTCCGCCCACTGGCAATATTTGAAAAATGCTGAAAAAGTGGGCACACCCCAGCGGAGATAGAGGGGACGAAATAGACGCTAAAACGCTCTATCCAGATCGTTACTCAATACTTGCAATTCCAACTCCTGACTCGCTACAGTGGTTTTGACGAAACAAGTTGGTTTTTATACTGCCGCTCGTACCAAGAGCGTGGTGAGCTGAAACCTGCATACGTAACGAAGTGCGGAACATCCAATAGAAAAATTCAACTGCAGTAGCCACCGTTCAACCTGAAGAGGGCAGCACTAAGACATTTTTACACCATATATTGTAGAAATAAAACACTTTATACACAAATGTCAAAAAGTTACTCAAATCAATGACTGATATTAATAAATGCGCAATAATGACTGATATTAATAAATGCGAACAATGCGCAGTCGTTTTTAAGTTGTTTTACATGTACTGTCAATCTGTTTTGTTTGGTGTGTTTGAGTATGTGTTTATGTGTAATTGTTGCCCCAGGGCTCCCTCGTAAAAGAGATTTGAATGTCTCAACGGGACATCACCTGGTAAAATAAAGGATAAATACAAAAAAAATTAAAAAGACAAAAAATTTATTTTATTTACAAGTCATTTTTAATGGTTTTAATATTCGTTTACTATAATAGCTGTGGTTTAAACCAAGACACATTCACTTTAGATGATGGACAGATTTACTTTAAGCTTTTATTTACATTGATTAGAAACATTGATCAATGCAAGTGCGATCTACTGTAGTCTCTTTAGAAGACTTGGATTACACCGCTCGATTTATATAGAATTTTAGATATAGAATATAGAATAGAATAGTTTTACAGTTTTTACTTTTTGAAGCATGAAAAATTTGGTTGTTAAGTGGATGGACAAAAATAATGGGAGAATATTACAATTTCTTAATTTGTGTTTTGAAGATGAGTAAAAGTTCTATGGGTTTGGAATGAACCATTTTTGGGCGACTAAGCTAAATAACTGGAAGAATAACAAATTGCGGTATCCACCTTAAAAATAAGGTGGATATAGTATCGCTCAGGTCATTATGTGCATACAGTATGTAACATCAAACCAAAATGGATTTCATGCAGGCTTTAATGGAGTGCTCTTTTGTATATTGCATTTAGTAAGGCATCTGGATATTCCATGCATACACACAAATTGCATATATGCACAATATACATGTAGAAGTATCTACTCTAGTTGCTCTACTAAAAATAAGACAACACTTATTGACGTCAGCCTGAAATCTATTTTTAAATGCATTATCCACATCTTCATTGTTCCAACAAAGAAAGTGTTTATCAAAGCTACGTTTCATTTTTCAACATTATCAGTCTCCTTTCCTGCTGTCCGAGGGAAGGATATCCTGTGTCTTCAATTCACTAACATTCATGCATTACACGTTTGCCAAAAAAACCACGAGAGGTGTTTGTGTGAACTGACTGGGGAGGAATGTCAAGGACAGGATCCCTTAGGGAGAAAATTGTGATTGAAATATTTATTAGTTGATATTTAACAATATGAAATATTCATAAACACTAATATATTATTCATAAAATATGAATTTGAGTGAGAAATCAAGATATGTTTCATTTGAGGTGGCATTTAAAGGAAAAAGTGCACACTTTTCTAATCGTTTGGTTTTTCTGGCCTAATATTTTCTTTCCACTTTGAAATACAAAGATGATTAATACTGCCAAAGTTCGATAAAAAAGACAAGCCAGAGGTGGAATATACAGGAGCTCACTTTATAACAGTATGTTTGATTGGGTTCTAGTTAGAGCCCTTGGGTTATTGTTTCTTTTAAAGAATTTTAAAGAACGTTTTATGCCAAAAAGGTTAAATACAGGTTCTTTATTGGCATTGAACAACCTTTCCATTGAAAAAAAGGTTCTGTTACGGGAAAAACTTCACACTATGAAAACAGAGTTGGCATCACTGTCAAAACTCCCTTTTGGAAGGGAACCCTTCAGGTTGCCAGTTGGTGGAAAACACATTGTATCACAGCGATGGAAGCCGGCAGATTAATCGCAGATTAAACCCGACTTAAAAAGCCTTGGCACTCATCTAGAAATCTCTATGACCAGAGGAATATTAAAATGCGGATACAAGTATTGTCGCATTCCATTGTCAATTGTATTTTTCCTCAACCTGGCAACCCGCATGAGTGTCGAGGAGGTGGAAACTACTCTCCAATGTTTTGAATTCGCACTGCAGTACCAATTTCAACCACTAGCTGTCAATGTTATAATTGAATCCTTAAAATGATTCTATGATCTCGTAAATAGAAATTGTGTTCTATATATGGAACCTTTTCTTCTAAGAGTGGTTTATACAGTATCTTTTACTTTGTGTTAAAGTGAATGTTGAAATGAGTTGTGTGATGCGAGGCGGTGTGGGAACCGCTCAGCCGGCCTGTGCTTCTATATATGTGGAATGAGGGTGTGTCTGTAGTGGAGTTCAGTCCCTGAGAGGAAACGGACAATGTGGGCTCAGCAGGAACAATAGCCGCCTGTCCAACACAAAGAGCCCGGACTGGAGGCCCCTCTGGGACAACAAAGACCCCTCCATCCCTCGGCTTCCTTCCCTCCCTTCCCTCGTTCACTGGTGGCCTTTCCGTGGCCCTCGCTCCGGATGAAGCGGCCAGACTCAAGAATTACATCACTGGACAGAGAAAAACCTCCAGAAACATACACCTACTCTTTCTTTATTTTTAGTATTATGTACATTGCACTATGAGCATTTGAATGCATTTGGGAAACGAAACACACAGTGTGTTGCTCGAAGGCAAACAACAGTTCTGCTGTGGCTTTGTTTGGCACCATCATTGGCTGTAAATACATTTCAGGGTCTTGATGTTTGTCAATAATATGAAATATTAAATCCGGAAAGGACAAAACAAATGATAATGAATGAACCCAAAAGTTTCCATATAGAACCTTTTTCATTTTTCCTGGTTCTTATTATTGAACCCTTAAAATGGCTTCTGTTTAGAACCTTTTAGGGGTTCCAAATACATAGCGCTGATAGAACCTTTTAAGGTTCTATATAGAACCATTTCTTCTAAGAGTGCATGTTCCTGCTGCAGAGCAAGTATGGACTTGCTACTGTTAATAGACAGACACACTGCTCGCCCATGTTCCACTTTCGTCCCATTTGTCTCTGCTTCTCTGTTCTCAAACAGGATACGCTTAAAAAAGTGCCACAATGTACAAATTTCCCTTCCAGGAACAGTGTTGCCAAGTCATAATAAAATTATACTTGGAAAAGAATGAATCTATCATCTTTTATTCTAACACCAAAGACTTTTCTCACCAAAATTATTTAGTAAAAAAAAAACAAAAAAACATGCCTTTTTGAAAAAAAGTGTGCTTAATTGTATTGAATGTGTACTTTTTTAGAGCACTTTAACTTTTTTAAAAAAAGTGTTTTTTAGATTATATAATACTACTAAAAATAAGGCCACTTAAGAACACTTAAACAGAGCAAACGTTCATGTTTCTTGACACACTTAAGTGCATTTAAACAGAGCACAGCTTCATGTTTCTTGACACACTTAAGTGCATTTAAACAGAGCACCGGTTCATGTTTCTTGACACACTTAAGTGCATTTAAACAGAGCAGCTTCATTTTAACACACTTAAGTGCATTTAAACAGAGCACAGCTTCATGTTTCTTGACACACTTAAGTACATTTAAACAGAGCAAACGTTCATGTTTCTTGACACACTTAAGTGCATTTAAACAGAGCGCAGGTTCACGTTTCTTAACACACTTAAGTGCATTTAAACAGAGCAGCTTTATGTTAACACACTTAAGTACATTTAAACAGAGCGCAAGTTCACGTTTCTTAACACACTTAAGTGCATTTAAACAGAGCAGCTTTATGTTAACACACTTAAGTACATTTAAACAGAGCACAGGTTCATGTTTCTTGACACACTTAAGTGCATTTAAACAGAGCACAGGTTCATGTTTCTTGACACACTTAAGTGCATTTAAACAGAGCACAGCTTCATGTTAACACACTTAAGTGTGTTTAAACAGAGCACAGCTTCATGATTCTTAACACACTTAAGTGCATTTAAACAGAGCGCAACTTCATGTTTCTTGACACACTTAAGTACATTTAAACAGAGCACAGCTTCATGTTTCTTAACACACTTAAGTGCATTTAAACAGAGCGCAACTTCATGTTAACACACTTAAGTGCATTTAAACAGAGCGCAGGTTCATGTTTCTTAACATTATGAATTATATTATGAATTAAATAAAAGATCACCTACAGAGAGACTTGAGAAAGTATGTCTTGTACCTGTATTATCCGGTCTTTGGGTTTTAGGCCAGACCTCTGTGCCGGCGAGTCCTCATCTACAGCTCTGATGTACTGGCCGGGTCTGGACTTCTCGCTGTGCAGGTTAAAGCCGAAGCCATTGGGGCCTTTCTTGATGGCACAGAGCCGCGGTCTGAGCTTGGGCTTCGAGTCCTGCAGGACAGACACAACACAAGAAATACAACATTAGCACAATGAAACACAAGCGAATGCAGGAAGTTCGGCGTCAGAATGTCTGTGCCCTTCATCTTATAGAATATAGTCTCATCAGGTCACTTTTATTTATATAGGACCTTAAAACAACATTTCTGCTGACCAATGTGCTTCACAAAAACATGATAAAAATAACAGTCACACAAAAATACAGAGTATACAAATTCTAATTAGCAACTTAAACCATTTTAAAATTTCACTCACTGAGACTAACATATCCCAAACTATGAATAGGCCTGAGTCAGAGATGACTAAATGCAGATAAAGAAGAAGATAACAGGTGACAGGTAACAGATTGAGATAGCGAATTCCACAGCCTAGGGGCAAATATGGAGAAGGCTCTGTCACCAACTAATAGAACTAACAGTTCCCTAGGAACGTTTTCCTGGTTGCATTTGCACCGCCAGTAGGAACTCTGAAATAATGTAAGCCGCATATGTGGTTGTGACTTTTATTTTGACGGCCACACAGTGCTTGCATTCTCCATGTTCATTAGTTTCCGATCTGTCAAACAGTCCCGTCTAACTTGTTATTATACATAGAAAGTAGACAGTTATGATTTTAGCGTATGGCGTTTGGTTGATTTCCAGTGTCGCTGAGCAGAAATAAATAATCACGTTTCTCTTGGTCCCCTCAAAGTTGCGTTGGTTTAATTATAACTGAGTGCTTAGTATGTTAGTCATCATCAAAACAAGTGTACTTCTTTAAAGGGGGAGTTGACTGCGATTTCACTTTTTTCATTTCAATAGTGTGTAATGTTGCTGATGGTGCATGAACAGTATCTGCAAAGTTGCAGTGCTGAAAGTTCAGTGTAAGCAGAGATATCGTCTTTTAAAAATCAGGAAGTATATTGCCTACAAAAACGACTGGATTGGGACTACAGCTGGGTTATGGTACGTCACTAACCCACACATTTACATCAACCACTCCCTCAGAATATGCAGGAAATGGCATGGCCATATTTCTGCAGCTCGTCGAGTGTGTTGTTCACGCAGCTGTTAGGTCTTATGTCTTCGAGCTTCCCACGGACGCTGTACTTCGTCAACAATGGATAATTTATGTTTGATTATGTTCCTGAAAATGACGATCGTAATCTAGCTCTCTGTGCTGCGCATTTTACAGAAGACAGCTTCCAGAATCTCCACGAGTTCAACACCGGATTCAACAAGAAACTGTTACTAAAACATGAAGCAGTTCCGACTTTAAAACCAGAGGCAGCATTTGTTGGGCCACAACCTGTAAGTAGGCTAAGACTTAATCTTTTTAAATGTATTTGCATGTATAATTCCAGACGTAGCCTTGTGTTTTATTTTTTTTTTCAAATGCCAGCGCTAGCTTTATTGCCACTAGACTATTAGTTATGCAATTTTGTGTCTACGACAAACACATACAAACATGAATTTTGTATAAGTGCTAATGTTGTAAATGTATTTTTCATGTATATATGTTTTATGACGTTATTTTCGATTTGATCAAGAACGTAAACTTGCCAACGCTGTTTGAGTATAACGTTAGTAGCCAGTCAGTTGCTATTGTTGCCAGTTAGATGCTATTGTGTTAAACAAACGTGTATAAAGTTAAAAAATGTAGCAAATTATCATTCAGAAACGTTTAGTAAGAGCCGTGTCGTGGTGAGGTTCTGTTTGACTCGCTTCATCGCAGTTTTCTCGGTCTGATTCTGGGTCATACTGATACTGCAGTTCGACGCATATTTACATCTGGACCGGAGCTCATGACGTGCCCGTAAAGGTAATGGGCGTTAACTTTCCGGACAACGTAAGCGACAGTTTAGCCAATCACAACACACCGGACCAAGCTAACCAATCTGAGCCCACGACGTGTTTCTGAGGGAGTGTTTCATAGACTCAGGAAGTAAACCGCTTGTTCTAGGACAAAGGTGAGCGTGGCTTACAATAAAGGTGAAGTTTATGAAAAATAAGACTTTTTAAAAACGAAAAACCACGAATACATGTTATATTGCACCCCATAAACACAATCATGCAAAGAAAAAAAGCAGTCAACCCCCCCTTTAAAGAAAACATGATTTAAAAATGAACCTTTCCAATAAAACTTTAATTTGACATTATTGTGGACTCTCTTTACTTGCTCTTATTTCATTGATCAATATTACATAATCTGCAACTACAGATTTGTGTAAATATTACTAAGATTGGAATGACACTAAATGCACATTCTGAGCACACTTCGTTTTCACAAGGGTTGTTGTACAGAGGAATAGGCCCAGACGGAAGGTGGTTTTTGTCTTCGTCCTGAATGCGGTGGAAGTGGACGAGGTCACCTGATCACGAGCCGCCCCTCACTGTTCTCGGGCGGCGCGCGGTTCAGTGCATTGTCATGCAGGAAAATAACACCCTTCCGCTGCGTTCAGCAAGTTGGGTCTTTTTATAGTTCTGGACAGTGACTCAAACGGCTATTTGTTCATTTTAACGGCTAATTTTAACAGCTGTTGATTGTTTTCAGCCAAGAGAACTGTAATGAAAAAACACCCAGATTTTAGAATAAGGTTCCTTTGTTTCCTAGTCATTAGACCTCCATTAGTTATAGATTATAGTTTGGCATGAATTATGAAACTTTCTCGGTAGTTCTCTGGGAAGCATTAAATAGTAGCTATTGATTAGTTAATAGTGAAGTACCACTTTTATCTGTGCGCTATAACTTACTAATTCGCTAATCAGAGTTTCTTTTGGTAACACTTCCTACAGTCCAGTTACCCATGTAAATATTATGTACTTATTTTAGTAACTACAATTACTGGGTAATAACTAGTACTAACCCCGAAACTACCCCTAAACCTACCCCTGTTCCATGTACTTAGCTTATATTAGCCAGTACTTTCTAGGTAAGTACAAGTACACTAGTTAATAGTAATTATTAGATTGTCCATATTGTGTTACTCATTTGCTCTTGTGTAGTTATTAAACAAAGGGACCTCATTCTAAAGTGTTACCATTTCAAGTTAACCATTGCCACCAATGTTCTCTATGATCAACTGATGTGCACAATTTAGCTTGATGCTAACGCGCCATATTTAGCTTGATGCTAACGCAAATTATTCTTCATATTTGTAGCACAAACGATGCTGGGAGAGCCACTGTTCATGTAAAAGTGTACTCCTTCAGAGGATTGTTCTGGCTAACCGCAAATATAAGCAGTGAAAACATTATTAGCATTTACAATCCTCTCAGCATCGTCACTCTTACACACAGTCCTACGGCGGCATTTCCTCTCAGTTTGGCTCGAGCGCAGGAAGAGCAGGACGTCCTGAGGACCACACCTGCCTTTCACTGTCAGAAACAATGCGGAAACACCACCCGCCCTGAACCACAGCACAACTCACACACTCCGTCACAGCGCCGTCAGCCTGGACATCGTGGAGACGAATCAGCCTGTGAGGGGTGTAGCCGGCCCTGGTGAACAGCTCTGCTTCTTCCTCATTTCGCCTCAATTCTGCAATCTATAAATAAACGACAACACAACAGGATCTGATTATTCCGCCTGCTTGATTAAACCAATCAGACATTTCACAGTGGATTATATAATTATGGATCAAACGCATTGAAACACCATAATGTATATCGCTTAACCGCATAACCACTTGAATAGCTCTTAAGGCTATGTCTATTACTTTGAGGTTTTAATAATGGTTATAAATGTAAAAGAATAGCAGACCACAACTATTACGATAATGATACACTCTAAAAAATGCTGGGTTGTTTTAACCCAATTTTGGGTCAAATTTGGACAAACCCGAAATGTTGGGTTAAAAATGTAATGTAAAAATTTAACCCAACGGCTGGGTTAGTCCATATTTGACCCAAAGTTGGGTTAAAACAACCCAGCATTTTTTAGAATGTAACGATATAGAGCCCTATTTTAAGGATCTAAGCCCATCTCAGGGCGGAAGTGCACTTAGGGCGTGTCCGAATCCACTTTTGCTAGTTTAATGACTAGCAAATGGTCCACGCGTGGTGCATGGCCAAAAGTGTTGTCCCTATTCTCTTAATGAGTAATTAGTGTGATTTTAGCAATGTATTCTTATCCTAGGACGTCATATATTGACGCTTTTGAAATTTCGTCTAAATTCAACGCACATGGCACCCTTTAGCGTCAATATAACACGCACAGAGCTTTGTTCGGTTATGGGTAGGTTTAGTTCTGGGGTAGGGTTAAGATTAGACCACTAGGAGGCGCCTTCTGGCCCATATACAGTACATCTGCGTCTCATATTGATGCTAAAGGGTACCATGTGCGTTGGATGTACACGAAATGTCAAAAGCGTCAGTATATGACGCCTTGGGATGAGAACGAGTTGGTTTTTGGTGTAACGTGCAATAAACCAATCAGAGTCTCATCTCATATTCCCTTTAAAAGCCATTTGCGGTCGCGACATTGGCAGACTCGCTATTTACATGGCGGGATTCGCAAGCGGAAAAACTGAACGCTTCTCTAGCGAGGAGACGAGTTTACAACGCAAACAGACCATCAACGGGACAAAGTGTTGATTGTGCACCCGCCTATAGACGCATATAACTAACATGCTCTTTATATATATGACAAAAAATTCAGTTGCCTCAAAATAGCAGCACCCCAACACACCTGGTTTTCAGACCAGCAGCCCATGGGCGCACAGATGTGTACAGATGGGTACACCGGTGCAAATACATTTGCTATTTAAACAGTGGTGCAGGATATAAAAATGATAACTGCGTCAGGCTGAAACTAGCAAAACACACTTGTGTTGCGTTTGGCGCTGCATTGCACCGGGTGTAGGGTCCCTGACTTGAGTAGCTCTTAAGGACAGTTCACACCAAAAGCGATGTCTATTACTATATCGCTGGAATGACTTTCAGAACAATTTTATTCCAGCTGATGAGCAATAAAAACATTGACAGCCAATCAGAATCAATCCTGCAGTAACGAATTCAAGCATTTAAACCGGTGCTTGCTTATAATAAACAGAAAACATGAAAAATAACTTAGAGAACCATCTCTAGGTAAAAAAAAAAGATTGCTTTTCGAACTGCGATATTATCAAATATTTAACATGCCGTATTGCTACTTAGACTAGCAGGCATAAAAAGACCAAACTACCAATAAAACAGGTTTCCTTGTACACACTTTGGTTCACTCTAGTGGTTGTTTAATATCCAAGGCTGATATATCGACTAATATTTGGCATTTTATAATCATCAGCATCAGCTGAAAAGTATTTCTGTTTTTTTTTTTTTTTTTTTTTTTTTTTTGATAAGTGTCGGAAGTGGTCTTTTATTTTGACAGTGCCGAGACTTTTATTTTGATAGCACTGAGAGAGTGCCACGAACCGATAAACAAAGAATGTGAACTGATTAGTAATTGGAATAGGCAAATACTATAGAAGTTTCATATACTGTCGCCATTTAGCAAATATGTATCTACATTTAAACAGGTCTTTGAATATCTAATAAACACTTAAATTGGCAAATCCAGCTGTTTGATCTTTTAAAGTGTGTATTTGCAGAAAAACATGTTCTCTGCGTGACGTCCATGCTGTGCTAAATCCAGTTGACCATATTCATGTCATATATTCAATGTGTACTGTATGTAAATTAGCTTTACCTGGTCATTATTTGAGAAAATATGATTCACTTTTTATGTTTGTTTTTTTTAGCTATTTATTTATAATAGGATTAAAATATAAATAAGTTTCTATCTGTTTATTTCAAATTATTTTTTTTAATATTACTATTTTCCTTATTAATTATTTCTAATTTAGTAAATATTATAACCATATAATAACTAACGTTAAATTAAATTATGTAACATCACATATTATATCGACCATCCTATATCCTATATTTATATATTCAGTAACCATAAAGTGAACAGTTATGGTTAGTTAGCTTAGTTATCATAGGTTACATTAAATATAAATGTGGCCATATTATAAAATAATAATAATAATAATAAATTAGGACTGTCAAACGATTAATCGCGATTAATCGCATCCAAAATAAAAGTGTGTGTTTACATAATATATGTGGGTGCACTGTGTATAATTATATATATATATATATATATATATATATATATATATATATCAATACACACACATGCATATATATTTAAGAAAAAAAAAATATTTAAATATAAAATATTTAAATTTATGCAAAATATAAATTCTATATAAATCTATATAAAGTATATACATGAAAATATTTATTAAATATATACATGCATGTGTGTGTATTTATATATATATATATATATATATATAATAATTATACATTTATATCGTAATTGTTTGACAGCCCTAATAATAATTATTATTATTTTCAAAAACTATTGCACTAATACTATTATCTTGTTAAATAACAAAATCATTTATTTAATAATAACAACAAAATTACAGTAACCAATAGTTAATTAATTTCTTCATTTTCAAACACTAATCCATCAAGCTTTTATTTTGGCAGAAAACCACAGGGGGTTAAGCCTCTTCTTATTCGGCAACAGTATTATAAACGCCTCTCAATACAAATCTGGTGAAATTGGTGCATGTTGCGTTCCCAAATGTACTTTATAAGAGACCCAAATTTAAAGTTTGGAGCATTTACTGTGAATGAGCCGCTCTGAGATGCCGAAACACCAGGTCATGAGCTGCTGGAGTGCAAATTAAATCATAGTTGCGCATAAATTTATTGAATTAAATCACAGCTTTTGATTGTTCAGGTCCCTAATCAAAATGAAATGACTGATCCCACTGCTCAGCTTCAAATGTACATCTATCCCCGATTTACAGCGGGCCCTTCAGCGGCGCAACAGAGGAAGTGTTGTGCGTCTCGTGTGGAGGAATCTCAGAGAGGGCAGGGAATCTGAGGAATCTGCTGCAATCACAAAAGCCTGTCCGTCTCGTGAGGAGGAACCATTGAAAAGAAAATGGGAGGCACTAAGGTTTGGCTCCAACAGAACATCCTGTGTACACAACCTCAGCCTTGACCTGAGACCAGCCCTGCCAACCCGACACAAACCCTGCCGCTGCCAACACCAGTAGATCTTACAAACTCTGAAACATGGAGGGAGTAAGTACTTACAGTCATTTGGGATCTTTTTACTACTGGGGGAACCAATACACTCTGTCAACAGCCTAAACATTTGAAACATAGCTGAGTTTGGGCCGGTCAAAAATCTAAGAAAAGATCCAAAATATGGTAGTAAATCTCTGTTCGTGCATAAACAGAGATTTGGGACCAATGCAGTGTATCAAAAGCCAAAATATTTGAAAACACAGCTGAGTTTGGGCCAATCAAAATCCAAGAAAAGATCCAAAACATGGTAGTAAATCTGTGTCCGTGCATAAACAGAGAAAATTACATAGCTGTATATCACAGCGTCCTGACCTCAATTCCACAGACATGCTGTGCTCTGAAACCAGCCGTTTAAGCAAGATCACACAAATATACAAGGGAAAAAGATCATGAAACTGAACATATTTACCTTTTTGTTATGTCTTTTTGGTTCTTGAATGAATGCACATTAGCCAGACCAACCAAATTTTTACATTTTTTTTTTTTTTAAAACAATGCATTTATAATAGCAAATAGCTGTCTAGGGGGCGTTGATATTCTGACCGCCAAGTTAACTCACTGTATAGTTACAACATTGGTAACTATACAGTGATTTTGTGCAGCCAAACAAGCCATTTCTGCAGATTCTAGAATGTGTTCTCATGGCTTCAATTTCATGACACAACAAGATCATATTTTGTAACCCGAGTCAGCTGATTTGATGTTAAAGGAAAGCTGAAGTATGGGGATTTCCTGCTACACTGGGGGGGAAAAGTAGAAACAATCATCAGTCTGGAATTTCTAGTAAATTTCAAAAATTACAATGAAGTAACACTGCATTAAATGTGAAATTTTGATACTGACATTCGACATTTTGCACTTTTTAAGACTGCATGTGGAAATGGAACAACTTGTGTAAAATATTGTTGTTACAAAATGTAGTTACAAAATTCCTGTTAAACACGTGTACTCAGGCTACTGATGTTAAAAAAAAGTGTTGTCGCCAATGTCCCGTTACACATTTGTACTTACACATGCCATTCCGGTTGTTACATGTGTAGTTACACAAATATTACAGCTGTAAATACTATGTACCAGAGTGTACTTACACTACTTACACTTAATATAAAGTGGGACCCTTACGGTCATTTACACCTTCAAAAATAACTTTATACAGAGTGCAGTTATGTAACTCATGCTATGCTAACTAACTCATGTATCTATGCTAACTAACTTATGTAACTAACTCATGCTAAACTCATGCTATGCATTGCAGCACTAGCAAAAATGCAGATGAGTGGAAATAAACAAGAAATGTAGGCCTACAGCTCTTGCTCAGCTATTTGCTATATATATATATATATATATATATATATATATATATATATATGAAATAAACAGCTGGAATGAATTCTTCGATGGCTGGTGATTCCCCGATTAAAGTTTGCTCAGAACATTACATAACACAGTAGACCGAGGGAATCATAATGCTTGAAACAGGCCCTAATTATAGCTTTACATATTCAAATGACTGTACCCGATACTATGCAGCTTTGACTAGGCAAACGTTTAGCAAAGGAGTGCTAGTGTTTAGCTGGCTGTTTACCCTGTGATATGTTTATCGGTCATCTAATTCTACTGTCATGTCATCAATGAATGTGAAACCCCTACATTGCTAAAACACTTTAAAAAGGTTCTCTATTCTCTGTGGAGTTTGCTTATTTTGTTCCTCCAATAAAACAAGTTTATCCTTTGCGGTTTAGGTTCAGGGTTGGTTAGGAAAATATATAAAATGAATTTAAATAATTAAACAACTAAATCAATACTGTAAACAATGAATATACAAAATAGAACAGGAAGTGCTCTAAAATGGTATAATCTGCTAGTACATAAAGAGAGGGTCCTGAAACTGCAACCTCGAATTTTACAGCAATACTCTACTGGTTGAAGGACTAAACCTGACCAATTAAACCTGCCAGGAATTTTCTACTAATCCTGAGGACCTTGATTAGCTGATTTCTAATCGAGTTAGATTCAAGCTAAACTAAGCAGTAGTCCCTCCAGTGTTGTAGTACTCGAGTTTGGACAAGGCCGGACTGAGGCTCAAGTCCATGACCATACTTTCTATGAAGAGTTGAGACCAGTTTATTTGAGTCCGAGTCCAGACTGCCGAGTGAATGTTCCTGAAAATATGGCCTTGGACTCAGACTTGAGATGGACTTGAGTCCAGGTTCGGTCTTGTCTAGACTACAACACTGGTGTTTCCCTGTGACTCTAGGATAGACTCCAGCATTACTGCAACCCTACAAGCAGTACATGGGAAAATGTGTGGTGGCTCACCAGTGTTTCCCAACCCTGTTCCTGGAGGCACGCCAAACTCTTTTCAAACTCTTCCTAAACAAACAGCTGATTCAACTCATCAGCTGACTTTAAAACCTGAATGATGGGTAAGATAAGGGAGACATAATAATGTATAATGTTGATGTGCCTCGGGAAACTGGTGTATAATCTAAACATGTACGGTAAATGGGTTGTGATGACTGTACAATCTTGACCAACAGTTTACTAGAATGCACTCGCAAGTAAACCTGCTGACAAAAACTATTTACACATAGCCTCTCATGACTCTATGACACAAGTCACATCTGTTCAGAGATATCAAGGCTTGATAAGTCAAATTACAGCTTTCTTCACAGAAATTAAAGATCTTTCTCAACAAGGTGAAACACATTTCCAATTCAGAGCTTCATTTCACCCTGTCGGGGTCCAAAGTTCGCCCATATTGGACTAAATGGCCTGCGAATTATCAACCTCACCGTCAAGGATGCCCAGCTCTTGACCACGTGACTACAGATGACGTAAATCCAAAACAAACAGCATGTGTTCTTAAGTCAATAATGTTCTTGTATTATTGTTCTGGTAGCAGGTGGTTTATTTCCCAGGAATGATATCAGAGCTATTGAACAGACAAACATGTCCCACAACTGAGCCCTATTGTGTCTTTAACTGAATCCAGACAGCCCAGAGTCTATTCCTCTAATCTGGGGCAAATCTATCACTCTCCTTCCACTCGGCTGGTTTGAGTCCGACTTCATGGGTAGTTCTTTCATGCTATACCCTGGAAGGGAGGAGTGTCTAAGGGCACATTCCCACTAGCGTTTTTGAGTCACTTTACAGGGAAACTAGCATTATCTCTTCCTAAGTCCACCTCATGGCATTATTCAAGTTGACAAAGCAAGCATACCATGGTTCTGAGTCAAACGCAGCCTAAATTTAACCAGAAACCTACTCGGGGTACCACAGGGTTCGCTACATGGCCCCCTCATCTTCTTTTTATGCACTCTCTGGGACCAGTTATTTACTTAATTATCATTAACATCATATCACTTTGCATTGTAGTGCTTCGTATGTTGCGGTCTTCTCTTGTGAAAAAGAAGTTTGCTTACAGTAACTGTAGTGAATGTGCACTTGTAGTTTACTTCTAACTTAATAACACAAAGGTACCAGAAAATATTATAGTACAACTAGTATGTTTTTTTGTACTTCGCAGTTCCATAATATACTATTCATGAAATAAAATGCGGATACACATCATGACTGTCACTTAAAGGAGAACTCCGGCACAAAATTGAACCTTTGGTCTAATAAAACATCGGTACCTAGTCAATCGTTCTCTGAGATTTGTTTTCATGATAATCGAATGTATAGAGTTTTATCTCTAAAAACGGTTTAGCGTATGCTAGTAATGGGGGCATTTACTAAGTAAAAAGACATAACTAGTTTATACCAATAACAAGGCTCAAAATAGCCCCACACCAACACATTAAACATAATGAGGGTCCATACCTGCAAAACGAAGCATTGAGAACTTTGTAAGTGTACAGACTGTATAATAAGAAGATACTTTATGAAGACAGTTCACTTCGTGTATACAGACAGGAGCCATCTTGGAAAACAGTCACGACAAGTCGAACCACGAACGACGTGCTGAGTGATCTGAACTGTATGAAGTTCAGCGAACTTCTGAACTGTATGAACGGCGTTCAGGGATCGACTTATCGAGACTATTTTCTAAGATGGCGCCTCTCTGTATACGCGAAGTGAACTTTCTTTATAAAGTATCTTCTTAGTAAACGGTCTGTACACTTACAAAGTTCTCAATGCTTCATTTTGCATGTATGGATATTGTGTTACTGTGTTAGTGTGGGGCTATATTGATTCTTGTTAGTGGTATAAACTAGCGATTTATTTTTACTTAGTAAATGCCCCAATACTAGCATTTTACGCTAAACAGATTTTAGAGATAAAACTCTTTACATTCGATTATCATGAAAACAAATCTCAGACAACGATTGACTCTTGCGCCGGAGTTCTCCTTTAAGTACAATTTGTCAAAGTGCACCTTGTCAAACTAAAGGTTTTGCAAATAGAAATAATTATGAAATTACTTATAAGATGTACTTAAGCCCCACTTCAGTGGATCAAAAAAAAGCACTCTTAAATTCAACTAATTGCAATGATGATAAAGGGTGGTAGCCATACGAAGTCAGTTTTGCTAAACGTGAATTGCTCAGGTTAATCAGTCATTTCACTAGGTGTTGCAGGATGTGGTAATAAGCATTTATATAAACATGTTCATAATCCTGAGCTGGCCTATACAAGTTCTTGTCATGTTGCTGTGCTTGTAGCAGTGCTGATTTATTTTAGGTTGATAGACTTCCACTTTCCAGTCGGGCTTTTCTAAAAGAAACGAGGTTATTATCAGAAGAAGTTTGTGAACCCTAACAGAGGAAATTTAACAGTGTAGTAGCTGCTATCCACAAACCCCAAGAGGCAAAATCCCCATTCATCTGCCCTTCCTCTGACCAGCCACCCAAAACCACTGACCTGCCAGTGAATGTGAGGTGGGTTTGGCCCAGTGGGACAATAGAAAGACCTGAGCTCCACCCCTGGCACTAGACAGAGAACACACACACACACACACTAGTAATCCTGACTACCTTCAGAGGAACCTGCATCCACCCACCTCTACCTATACAGTCTGTGTTTACATGCTAACAATCATCCGTTTCAGGCCATACCACACAGAAACTGGAGTTTGTTTATTAAAGGTACAGTGAAACATGAATCATTTGCTTTCACAATGACAACATTGTAGCCAGTCGTAAATAAAAGCTACAAATCTAGGGCAGAATGTTAGTAGATGTTCTGGGCTAAATGAAACCGAGATATACTGCCGAGGTTCCAACATTCGGAGTTTGATGTAGTTTCACATCGTACTTTATATCTGAATAGCATCAATCAATGTGAGTACCAGCATGAGCGCTATGGTGCACAACAGAGTTCGGAAAATGGTTTCATACCAACCAAACAAAGCCATCTATGATGTCAAATCAGCTCAAAAGTGCAAAAAAAAAAAACAACCATCAGAAGATGGAAACCATTTAGATTTCAGTGCCCCAGGGTTCGATACGTGGCCCCCTCCTGTTCTTTATATACAGACCAAATTATATCTTTTAAGTGCATTTTTAAAAAGTGAACTTTGTCAAATTAAGCACTAGACCAACTAAACCAACCTTTAGAACAACCTTTGTTGCATGAAGTTCTCAAATAAAACTTATTTACATGGAAAAAGAAAAGCTTTGCTGAGCACACTACAACTAACTGGATAAATACTGACACAAAATAAAGAATGCAAGTGAAACGGATGCAGCAACAAGACCAAAAGTATTTCCTTTGTCTGGATCCTGAGCTTGTTTGCAATTAAGAAGGACAGCTTCAGGGTCAGATGTTCTTGTCATTGTTGATGGCCCGAGGGTGGGAGCACTGCTCCTAGATCAGTTCTTACAGACAGGGGAAGTGTGTGATATCTGCACATCCATGAAAAACAATCAGAGGAAACCACTCTCAGCTTTCTGGAGGGCCTGTTCTTACAGCGGCTCCAAGAACAGATTCCCACAGAATGACTAAAGCCTCTTTGAAGAAAACACCCCGGTCACATGGTCTTGTCTCTCCGCCCAGTGTTTATGCTATAAATGTGATTATATTTAAAAGAAATCAAAATTTATTGAAGTTCATTTTAGACATAATGAAGCCTACAGTATAAATCCCACAGGGTTCCGACACCCTTTGACTGTATTATAGTAAATTGAAATAAAAGAAATTTTAAAGCTGCACTGTGTAACTCTTTTAGTTTATTCTTAGCTAAAAACACTTAGTTCTTTCAAAAATATATGTGCTCATTATTGTATATTTACTTCGTTCAAGTAATAAAGTATTCTCGTGAGTGTATAATATGCCATTGAAAACACATATGGGTAAGGGGTTCTAATGTCGGTCGCCATGTTGACCCTCCATCTTGAAAGTACATTAGCCAAAGAGGGACATACCCGTTAATTAAAGCTTCGCCTTTCGCGTTTACGTTTGAGTTAACACTCATGGACGAGGTCGAACTGGAAGCCAGGTTAATCTTGGACTACATTGCCCACCGTAAGAGTTAAAACGAAATCGGAATTGAGAGGAACAGAAACTAATATTCACTGGATGGTCATATACCTTTTCACATTTAGATGGGGGTAAAAATCACACAGTGTAGCTTTAAGTGAAATAAAATAAAAGTATCTTATTTCAGCAATTTCACAAGACATTGTTATTCTCATTTTTAATTAGTTTGACTTGATGTGCTAAAATAAACTGAAATGAAAAATATATAAACTATTTAGCTAGGCTATATTTTAAATCAAATCAAATTAAATTCTGACCTTATATCTCGCAATTCTGACTTTATATCGAGCAATTCTGACTTTATATCTCACAAATCTGACGTTATATCCCGCAATTCTGACTTTATATCTCACAATTCTGACTTTATATCTCGCAATTCTGACTTTATATCTCACAATTCTGACTTTATATCTCGCAATTCTGACTTTATATCTCGCAATTCTGACTTTATATCTCACAATTCTGACTTTATATCTCGCAATTCTGACTTTATATCCCGCAATTCTGACTTTTTATCTCGCAATTCTGACTTTATCTCGTAATTCTGACTTTATATCTCGCAATTCTGACTTTATATCTCGCAATTCTGACTTTATATCTCGCAATTCTGACTTTATATCCCGCAATTCTGACTTTTTATCTCGTAATTCTGACTTTATATCTCGCAATTCTGACTTTATATCCCGCAATTCTGACTTTATATCCCGCAATTCTGACTTTATATCCCGCAATTCTGACATTATATCTCGCAATTCTGACTTTATATCTTGCAATTCTGACCTTATATCTCATAAATCTGACTTTATATCTCACAATTCTGACTTTATATCTCGCAATTCAGACTTTATATCTCACAATTCTGACTTTATATTTCGCAATTCTGACTTTTTATCTCGCAATTCTGACTTTATATCTCGTAATTCTGACTTTTTATCTCGCAATTCTGACTTTATATCTCGCAATTCTGACTTTTTATCTCGCAATTCTGACTTTATATCTCGCAATTCTGACTTTATATCTCGCAATTCTGACTTTATATCTCATAAATCTGACTTTTTATCTCGCAATTCTGACTTTATATCTCGCAATTCTGACTTTATATCTCGCAATTCTGACTTTTTATCTCGCAATTCTGACTTTTTATCTCGCAATTCTGACTTTATATCGAGCAATTCTGACTTTATATCTCACAAATCTGACGTTATATCCCGCAATTCTGACTTTATATCTCACAATTCTGACTTTATATCTCGCAATTCTGACTTTATATCTCGCAATTCTGACTTTATATCTCACAATTCTGACTTTATATCTCGCAATTCTGACTTTATATCCCGCAATTCTGACTTTTTATCTCGCAATTCTGACTTTATCTCGTAATTCTGACTTTATATCTCGCAATTCTGACTTTATATCTCGCAATTCTGACTTTATATCTCGCAATTCTGACTTTTTATCTCGTAATTCTGACTTTATATCTCGCAATTCTGACTTTATATCCCGCAATTCTGACTTTATATCCCGCAATTCTGACTTTATATCCCGCAATTCTGACATTATATCTCGCAATTCTGACTTTATATCTCGCAATTCTGACCTTATATCTCATAAATCTGACTTTATATCTCACAATTCTGACTTTATATCTCGCAATTCAGACTTTATATCTCACAATTCTGACTTTATATTTCGCAATTCTGACTTTTTATCTCGCAATTCTGACTTTATATCTCGCAATTCTGACTTTTTATCTCGCAATTCTGACTTTATATCTCGCAATTCTGACTTTTTATCTCGCAATTCTGACTTTATATCTCGCAATTCTGACTTTATATCTCATAAATCTGACTTTTTGTCTCGCAATTCTGACTTTATATCTCGCAATTCTGACTTTATATCTCGCAATTCTGACTTTTTATCTCGCAATTCTGACTTTTTATCTCGCAATTCTGACTTTTTATCTCACAAATCTGACGTTATATCCCGCAATTCTGACTTTATATCTCACAATTCTGACTTTATATCTCGCAATTCTGACTTTATATCTCGCAATTCTGACTTTATATCTCACAATTCTGACTTTATATCTCGCAATTCTGACTTTATATCCCGCAATTCTGACTTTTTATCTCGCAATTCTGACTTTATCTCGCAATTCTGACTTTATATCTCGCAATTCTGACTTTATATCTCGCAATTCTGACTTTATATCCCGCAATTCTGACTTTTTATCTCGTAATTCTGACTTTATATCTCGCAATTCTGACTTTATATCCCGCAATTCTGACTTTATATCCCGCAATTCTGACTTTATATCCCGCAATTCTGACATTATATCTCGCAATTCTGACTTTATATCTCGCAATTCTGACCTTATATCTCATAAATCTGACTTTATATCTCACAATTCTGACTTTATATCTCGCAATTCAGACTTTATATTTCGCAATTCTGACTTTTTATCTCGCAATTCTGACTTTATATCTCGCAATTCTGACTTTTTATCTCGCAATTCTGACTTTTTATCTCGCAATTCTGACTTTATATCTCGCAATTCTGACTTTTTATCTTGCAATTCTGACTTTATATCTCGCAATTCTGACTTTATATCTCGCAATTCTGACTTTATATCTCATAAATCTGACTTTTTATCTCGCAATTCTGACTTTATATCTCGCAATTCTGACTTTATATCTCGCAATTCTGACTTTTTATCTCGCAATTCTGACTTTTTATCTCGCAATTCTGACTTTATATCTCGCAATTCTGACTTATCATCTCGCAATTCTGACTTTATATCTCGCAATTCTGACTTTATATCTCATAAATCTGACTTTATAGCTCGCAATTCTGACTTTATATCTCGCAATTCTGACTTTTTATCTCGCAATTCTGACTTTATATCTCGCAATTCTGACTTTATATCTCGCAATTCTGACTTTAAATCTTGCAATTCTGACTATATATCTCATAAATCTGACTTTATATCTCGCAATTCTGACTTTTTATCTCGCAATTCTGACTTTATATCTCTCAATTCTGACTTTGTATCTCGCAATTCTGACTTTTTATCTCGCAATTCTGACTTTAAATCTCGCAATTCTGACTTTATATCTCGCAATTCTGACTTTTTATCTTGCGATTCTGACTTTATCTCACAATTCTGAGAAATAAAGTCAGAATTGTGAGATAAAAAGTCACAATTATTTATTTTATTTTTAAATTCAGTGGCGGAAACAAGCTTCCATAGGAAGGTCAGTGCTAAGCATAACTAGAAAAATCTATATTAAAGGAGTAGTTCACAATGAACAAAATTAACGAATTGACTCCGGAAAAGATTCGTTCATTTTAAAAGTGAACTACTCCTTTAATTTTGAATGTCCACAACATACTAGAGATGATTTTGCAGGCTACTGTAGCTATATATAATATTGAGAAAGACCATGATAGCGATGACCATAAAGACCATAGCGATGATTCAAAAACTTTTATATTTTTATTTAATGATTCATTCTTAAAGCGAGCATCATTACACCAGTTTTCACTTTAAATAGTGTTCACAATTTAAAATTGTTACAAAATGGCGTTAGAGTTAGAAAAGTTAGATTCATTTCTGTGAATCAGTTCAAACTGTCCATAATTGAATTGCTTCAAAACTCATCAATCATCACTCAGAAAAGTGTTCATGGGAGTTTCTGTATTGCATTTTTTGTTTTGTAGTTTATCGCCATATCCAGTTTTGTTACATTGGTAAATAAACATTATTAGGCTAAATTTTAATTTCGTAAAAAAAATAAATAAATAAAAAAACTATGTGGAAAACTATATTTTTCTTAGTTCTAGTTACAAACGATGTCTGTTGGTGTTTCCTCTGAACAAAAATCAACATATACTAGTTCATCCCAGCCTCCAGCATGGTTTTTGACAGGAAATGTTGATCGTTAAAGCTCAAAGACTCAACCTGCTCTTACAGAAAGTTAAAGCACATCAGGGATATTCCCGAGTAAATATGCCACGGGGTTGACGATGTACCCGTGCTTCTTCCTGTCAGAGGAGTTACGCAACAGCAGTTGACCCGGGGAGTCACAGTCGATTTCACCCGACACAAAAGCACTTCCACGCAAGTAATTGCCTCAGAGAAACGGCTTATGTAAGACCAGTCATCTGTGCGCGCTTGAAAAACAGCCGCGCTATCTTCACAGGTTTCATTCGGACTTCCCCTCGGGGCAGTCCAGGAAAGCAACAGGCTTTTGAAAGGAAAACCACGGGAACAATCACTCCTGCATAGAGAATCACAGCTCTTGTATATTAACAGAGGCCAAAAGATGCAACTTGCAACATCAGCAGGTTTTTCTTTAACGGAGGATACACTCCTGTGGAGTCCATTATATGGTGTATTTTCTATCTGGGCTTCTTGAGAAATATGATTTAGTGATATTGGACTCAATGAGTCGTAGGATAACACGCCTGTATCGTTTTAAAAGAAGACATTTGCTATCGCTTATCAAATACAATCAAGTGCACTTCTTTTTCTCAAGGGTGTGTGACCTTTAAACTTCTCTTCAAACTGGTTTAGCTTTGAAAAGGGAAGTTTGAACCCTTGAGAAAAAGAAGTGCGCTTGATAAATGATAGCAAATAGTCTTCTGAAAGTTTGAGGATAAGACAGACTGGATTTGAGTAACAGTCGCCAGATTTCAATGGGAATCTCTGGGATATTTAGATTATCAGCTACGATTCGAAGAAGTTTGATGCGAGCCGAGTTTGCCAACATAACTAGATTGGAGGTTTGTATTGTCTCAGCTTTATATTCTCTCTAATCCGCGATTAATCATTGAAAGATCGCAATCTCGATTCAAACATCAACGCCATCTCATTCCTAAATGACAATGATTCGCCTGTGTCTGTTAAAACATTGGCAAAATCACACTGAAACATTCAGATCTGTGTTGGTTTTCAACCATAGTATGATCAGTGAAAGATCGGTGAAATGACCACAAAAGTACTGGGATAAAACTTTATAGTTCGGATATAAACACTGATGTCTACGATAGCGATCAAAATAGAGTGAAACGCCTTTTGAAAGTGACTTTGCACTCCAATTAAGATGTATTTGTCATTGAATCATTTGTTCAAGTGATTCGTTCAGAAACGCTGATTCATCCAGTGATGAAACAAGTGAATTCTTTATGAGTGAGTCGTTGAATCATTCATTCAACCCTGTTTTTATTCATTCAAACTAATTACATTAAATAGACTACAGCAATTCAAAGGATAGTTCACTTTGAAATCAATTTTTGATGTTTTATCTTACCTCAAGGTCATCCAAGATGTAGGTGCCTCAAGGTCATCCAAGATGTAGGTGTTTCCGCAGTATTTTCAATTTTGATATTTTTAGGTCAAACCGTTCTTGTCTGTCAGTCATATAATGGAGGTCTATGGTCACCACCTCAAAGAGCATGCACAGAGAAGTCCAGATTAAACATGATTTAATGACTCGTAAATGTAAGTACACATTGATGGCCTAAGACACGAAACGAGTGGTTTGTGTGAGAAAACGAACAGTGTTTATATCGGTTTTACCTCTTGTAACCTGCGCCCTCACATCACTTATACGTGGCTGTGGTTACAAGAGGTAAAAACCGATATAAATACTGTTCGTTTTCTCACACAAACCACTCGTTTCGTGTCTTAGGCCATCAATGTGTACTTACATTTACGAGTCATTAAATCATGTTCATTTGGACTTCTCTGTGCATGCTCTTTGAGGTGGTGACCATAGACCTCCATTATATTACAGACAAGAACGGTTTGACCTAAAAATATCAAAATTGAAAATACTGCGGAAACAAAAACACCTACATCTTGGATGCCCTTGAGGTAAGCTAAAAATCAAAAATGAATTTCAAAGTGAACTATCCCTTTAACATTTCACCGAGGGTAATTGGCTTACAGAGCAGATCTGCACACTCAGACCATCATGCCAAAATGGCATTGTGGGTAATTTGGTTATGCAGATGACATGAGACTGAATAGTGAGTGGTAAACAGGACTGTCACCATGGGGAGCCCAGCTGTTCTGGAGTCTGGCCTTTTTCCTCCTTGAGCAATGTGCAAATCATTACCACGGCGCACACACACACACACACACAAAAGACACCGCGGTTACAACCGTCTGAACAGAAAATAGAGCGACGCGTGAGAAAACCACAACAATATCTTTCTCAGACAGCTGGACAGAATAATCCTCCAAGCAAGCGAACAACACACAGATGATCTGTGCATCATATGATCAGCTTTAATAATGTTCCTGTGTAATTGTGGTGTTTACTCAAGGACGGAGGCTCAATGGAGTTGTTTGTCTTCTGAGAGAACTAAATCTTGCGGCGGAGGTCGTCCTCAACCACCCACAGTCAATGAGTGAAGAAGCACTATAGGTGTGCGCCCTGCCAAGTGCACTACCGTCTGTAGGTGTGTGTTTCACAGTTGTCATAGCACTGCTTGAGGAATACAAAGCCGTTTTTCAACTGCACATATGGACGAAAAAAGACATCACAGCAATGAAACTGACTTGTGTCGTGAATGTGATTAGACTTCTCCGAGAATAAAGTATGACGAATTTAGATTTAAGGGATAGTTTTAGGGTTCAGCTGTGGCATGGTAAAGTGATTGCATTAATATTGAATGTACTAGTACACTAACGAAAGTACTGCGGTAATGCCATTAAATCATTGTAGTTTATTATATTAAATGGCACAGATGTGATCAGATGTTCAGATTAGTGTTCGACCGATACTTTTTTTTCAACGGTTGATTCTAATTATTACATAACTTCCCTTGTGGAAAAAGAAGTAGCATACTTTTAAAAAGAGCAAGAACGACTGAACTGAGTGTAATGTTTTCCGACACTTAATTGCATGTTAAGTCGCAATTAAATGAAAATGTATTCGTTTAAACGTATATACTGAAAGTCATTTCCATTAAATATAATTGTAATTACACATTTGTAACAACGAAGTTCAGTACATGTAAAATGTATTCACTTTAAATGTTGAATAACACACGAGTTCACATTATAGTCAAGCGCTTTAGTGAACACACCCAGATGAGTGCACTTCTTAAGATTATTATAACATAATGATTTAAATCTTTTCATTTGGCATTATTACACTTTATAAAAGTCTACTTAAAATAGTCATGAAAGTGTCTCTCTTTAAGTGCACTTAAGTGGACTTTAATTTCAGTAATAATAACTGCTTTAACATATTAGCTGGGTTTTTATTTTAATATACTTTTAGGATTTTAAGCACGCTACAACAAGTGAACTTCAAATCTTCAAATTATACAATTAAGCCCAAATTATAAACAATTAAGGGTTTACATCCTTTATTTTCCATGGTAAATGACTACATTAATCATACACATTTTGCTGGTAATTTACTCACCCCCATGTCATCCAAGATGTCGAAAAGAAATTGAAGTTTTTGATGAAAACATTCCAGGATTTTCTTTATATAATGGATTTCATTGGGGACCAAACGGTTCAAGGTCCAAAAGACAGTTTCAGTGCAAACTGTTCAAAGGGCTTTAAACGACACCAGACGATGAATAAGGGTCTTATCAAGCGAAACGATCACTCATGAACGAAACGAATGAAATGAACGAATTGACTCGGAAAAAAGATTCGTTTATTTTGATAAACGAGTTCGAACAGGAGAGTCATGAACGCGCATCACATTTGAGCTTATAAAACTTTTTTTTTTTTTTGAATGAGCGATCGTTTCGCTTGATAAGACCCTTATTCATCGTCTGGAATCGTTTAAAGCCCTTTGAACAGTTTGCACTGAAACTGTCTTTTGGACCTTGAACCGTTTGGACCCCATTGAAGTCCATTATATGAATAAAAATGCTGGAATGTTTTCATCAAAAACTTACAATAAACAGAGAGTGCACTTTATCCTCGCAAAAAGTGTTATTATGGCAAATGTGCTAATATTGCAAGAATAATTACTATATTTATATTCCAAGGTACTTTTTAAATCATGTTAGTGCGGGGTCTCTCACCGTATCCGAGCTCACGGATGTTCTGAGTTTCTCCACCGCGGGAATGTACACGGGGATGATCTCTCCGTTCCTCTCGGGCACCGGGGGCGGCGGCGTGTCGTCCCGCATCATCTCGTCGCTGATCTCGGGCTCATCGTCACACTCGGGCACCGGAATCCCCTCCGTGACGAACTCCCTCACGCACTTCAGCTCGTGTTTCTTCAGCAGCAGGTCGGTGTCCACGTCCACCACTATGAGCTCCAGGTTCCCGGTGCTCGCGCGTATCCTCGCCACGACCTGCTGATGGCTGTCGCTCTCCACGCGCTCTCCGTTGACGAACACCAGCCGGTCGCCCGCGCGCAGACCGGCCAGCTCGGCGGGGGAGTCGGGCTCTACCAGGCGGATGAACTGGCCGCTTTTGCCCTTCTCTCCGTGCAGATGGAAGCCGTATCCGTTCTCGCCCTTGTCCAGGACGCACAGTCGCGGGCGCTGAGTCTGGCTGGGCATCACGCGAGTTCACCTGTGGATTTCAAATCTGACAGCCGGAATAAATAAGAAATGAAGATTAACTGGTGTCCTGCGCTCAGGTGCTCACGGGTGAAGCATGTTAACCAGTTTGAAAGGATTTGTTGTTGTTAAAGTGTGACGAGAAAGTTCGAGAGTTTGATATGCATGCAGGATGCAGCACATGATATACAAACCCAGCCCATGGAGGAGTGACTCTCTCTCTCTCCTCCTCTTCTGCCCAGGACAGAACTGAACTGGGGTCATCTCATTCTCTGGGACTGTTTTTCGCACTTTCCACTTCTGTTGTTTACTGGGATGTCATACGCACATTTAGTTTTTATTTTTTTTTATAGAAATTAAACGCGTCTGGCATGAAATCAGGGCTATTTTAACCCTTTACCTGTCACCGCCCCCCCTCCCCCCCCCCCAATCTTTATCTTTTTTTATTGACAAATACTAAATATGTTCTATTATGAACTTTTAGTACTAAAAACCAAAGTTTCAATTATTAAAAGTGTGTGTTTTGACTTTTTGTGGCAAAGGTCAAAAACTCCTGTAATGACGTTGATTTATTTTGAGGCGCACTCTTGTCATAAATTCATATATTACTGTTCATTCATAATTTGTAAGAACAAAACAGACCTAAAATATCTATTTAGGAGTCTTAGACCTTTCCAATGATATATAGTTTGTCATGACTAGATTAGGATTTAATGGTAATATAGTGAAGTAAACTTAGATTGCCCATATAAGGGCAAGTGATAGTTAAGGGGTTAAAAACAATCTCAGTCAAACATGTTTTTTTTTTAATTATTATTTTATTTATTAAATTAATGTAGCCTAGTGTATTTTTATATTTTAGTTTGATAATGTTTTTATTTAATATTTTGTATTTTAGGGGATTCTATGGTCCTAAATTATATTTACGCTGTATTTGTGATCCATTTAGTCACTTTTTGAGCATATCATAATTATATTTCAAACTTAAACTGTCATAAATATTAAATAGCCTACTTTAAAACACAGACTTCGGTTTTTTTCCGCTTTTCAAGGACGACACTTGGCAGATTTATTGCTGAAGTGAAAAATGATTTGAAAAGTCAACTTAAAAAAAGTTACAGAATTTTACGTTATGAAAAATATGAAATATATCTTTTTTTTAAAAACATGTTTTATCCTAAAACTGTGAAAAAAATCAAAGCCATAAATCTAAACAAGTTGTTCAAAATTTAAGGTTGATATCTCGATAAATGAGTTTTCAGTAATATTTATTTTGGCCGCAGTACCACACGTCTCCACTAGATGAAGTCTCCCATTCATTTCAACGCATTCTCATCCCAAGGCGTTATATACTGACACTTTTACCAGTATAAATCATGGCACCCTTTAACGTCAAAATAACACGCTTCGGTTAGGGGTAGGTTTAGGTCTGGGGTAGGGGTAGGGTTAGACCACTAGGAGGCACCTTCTGGCCCATATATGTCTGCGTCTCATATTGATGCTAAAGGGTGCCGTGTGCGTTGGATGTTAACGCATTGGCAAAAGCGTCAGTATATGACGCCATGAGAACGTGCTCTTCATTTCTAATGCGTGATTTTTGACAGAGCCAAGTGTGATTATTTGATGACAATTGGATGGTATGACCATTTATCCTGTTCAAATCATGTCCTTCAATTATTATTATTATTTTAATTTACATAGCAAGTCAAGTGGCAAAACTTTAACAAGTTTTACCATTTCGATGAAAAAAAATATTAATTGTAAAAATAAAGCCCTTTTTAAAGGTTTTGAATACAGTATTGACATGTGCACACAGACTTGCCCATATGAAGGACTAAATACTCATTATAACGTCCTAATGATCCATATTATCTGACTTCATCATCCAATACTAATCAGCTACAGTTTATGGGAAACTGGGGCTAGTTGTCACATAGTAATATGGTTATAACTACGGTTCTGTTTCCATTGTGACGATTTAATAATCTTTTACCCGAGCAACAGCAGAGGAAACGGATTGAGTTATAGTCCACAGAAACTAACTTTCAAAACTACATTTACAATGTGAGAAAAATTCACTGGAGTGAAAAGTGTGACAAACAGTCTCCTATCCTAAAATATGAATAAAAACAATCATTTGAAGTGTTGTAAATGTGTAAAAATAAAAATCATCTGCTAAAGAACAATAAAAAAAATCAGGATTACGGTTATTTGAGATGCATCATAAACTATAATCTCACAAACCTTGTTGTATATTTTGTGAGATTATACAGTAACTAATAAGCAATGCAGCCTACTTTTTTAAGATCATTTGCATTTCATGAAAGTTCCTCCCATTTTCTCATTTCATATAATGCACAATACACCTGCATTACTGTAATGCACAAATAATTATAAATATTAAATTCACATTAGGCTGTATTGGTTGTGCCTTCAAGTTTTTCCTGACTTATGTTTTGAAAAATGCTGTATTTTCTTAGTAGGGGGATAGTTCAGCCTAAAATGAGAATTAAGTGTTCATTTACTCACCTGGTGTTGTTGTAATGCTCTATGCCCTTCTTTCTTTTATGGAACACAAAACGAGAATTGTTAAAAAATAAATAGCGACTAGCATCAAGCTTTTTAAAAAGTAGCCCATGTTCTGCCCAGTTTAACAAAAACACGACATATTTACAATCAATGTAGCCTAACTTCTTTCCTGAGGTAAGTGGGTTCGTCATAACAATTGCGTTCACATCTGTCAACTGGCGCACCATACATTTAACGAAGTCCTACATATTGCAAATTACATGTATACATTTCTCAGACACAAACATCACCAAAACCGTATACCTACAGGCCAATTTGCAGTTTACTGTACATAACCTCTTTTCAGAACAGTTAAACTTAAGTTCAAAAACAGTACTAATTCAACTAAACACTGAAAAACTTTCAAATCTGAATCTAAACACTGAAAATATTATCAAAATAATTAGATGAAGCTGCACACACAAGCGTCAGTCTTTCAATTGCATTGCCATCTATCAAGGGGAAATTTAGGAATCATTTTGTACTGGAATATAAACATGGACTATGTAACACAGACAACACACAAACACAAAAGGTTGCTGCCTTAATTTAAGTACAGCTTGGATGTTGAAGTCATATCAACTTAAATTAGGTTACATTAAAGTTATTTAAAAAGGAGTTGAATATTGTTTAACTTAGGCCTACGTTGAAATGGCCTATTTTGAGGAGTAAAGCAATGCATGTAATTAAAGATATGTTTATGGCCTATATATCATAACTTATTGATTGTATAATTTTTTTTCAATGAATTATAAGGCGTCAGTTAAACAAATAAACGTTATGAAAAAGCGTTTTGAAAAAGTGGCTAGCCTATTGAAAAATGCTAAGCGATTGTAAAAACAAAACAACACGATCCACGATCTTCCAAAAATGCTCGTCTTAAATTGCATGTCAGATTTAGTGTTAGAAAGGCAGGCTTTTACTGAGACTGAGATCCTTTTACAGAAAGTGAATATGCATTTAGCTTACAACAGAAACAAACGGAGTCGCAACAAGTCCAGTCAGATATTTAGCAAACAGGTGCAGTGTGCGGTCACGTGACTCAAAATAACCAATCGCAGTCCACAGACCAATGTCTCGCCAAGCTCAAATAACGTTTACATTTATTAATTCGGCAGATGATTTTATGCAAAACAACTTACATAGTAGTACAACACAAGCATTTGCTCATTCAAATAAAACTTGTTCATCTTCTCTAAGAACCATCGGTCAACCTGACGTAATTCAATTTATTTAAAGGTACAGGACACATAAACATGAAAGATAAGGCAACAATTAAACCGATAAGCTCATTATTTATTCGTAATTCTCGGTGTGTAACACCGCCCCCCTGTGGCGTTAAATACTAACAAATGAATCGATGGAAAACACCCAAACAAAGCACTGAAAACAAAACCCTCTCTTACAAAACACATGTAGGTGGTTACATTAAACTTTCTTATGGCACTTTGTGACCACTGTGGAAAAAATAATATTTTACAATAGGCTACAGCCCATATTCACAACAAACTATGCACGTCAGACAATCATACTAGTGAGTGCGACATGTGAATCCCATATTACGTCATGATCAAGGCCCGACTCAGTCAAGCTGTGCTATGATTGTTTCAAGTCAATATATACACTGATTGTAAACAATACTTAACAGAAGCTGATATTTTGACTCTGCAAGAGCAAGACACTCAAATATTAAGGATTGTATAAACACTAGACACAAGCTCACTGCCCGGCACATTTGCGTGGCGTATAATGTAACGTAACACCAATATATTTTATTCTGTGTGATAGACAGATGCTATAACCATCAGAGAAACACAGACAGACGTACCTGGAAACTGTACACACCTGGATTAATGCAGTTTATAAAGCAGAAACCACCACCAGAGGCTTATACTCTGATGTACCTCAGCAGTATTTGGCTGTATATTCCTGACTAGAAAGCAAACAGGGGTCTGGGGATCATCGGACACATCAAAACAACGTTCACACACACACACACATCTTCGTATAGAAATATCTCGGACGTGGAGGAGGCCCGTCACACGAGGCAACAGTTGGACTTCTGCTTCTGAGAGTCGATGTAATCGTGGATCTTGAACTTGGGCTCGTGGGGCTGCTGGAGATTTCTGTGCTTCAGTTCTCTGGGTGGAGATTACAGACGGACATTTTGAATGTAGTGCGGAAAACTTTAAGTGTTGGTTTGACAAAGCCTTAAAGGGACAGTTCACTTTGAAATCAATTTTTGGTATGTTTTAGCTTACCTCAAGCGCATCTAAGATGTAGGTGTCCGCAGTAGTTTCACTTTTGATATTTTTAGGTCAAACCGCAGGTCTATGGTCACCACCTCAAAGAGCATGCACAGCGAAGTCCAAATTAAACATGATTTAATGACTCGTAAATGTAAGTACACATTGCTGGCCTAAGACACCAAACGGGCGGTTTGTGTGAGAAAACGAACAGTATTTATATCGTTTTTACCTCTTGTAACCACAAAGCGCCCGCTCCCTCAGATCAGTTGGACGTGGCTGTGATTACACGAGGTAAAATCGATATAAATACTGTTCGTTTTCTCACACAAACCGCTCGTTTCGTGTCTTAAGCCATCAATGTGTACTTGCATTTACGAGTCATTAAATCATGTTTAATCTGGACTTCTCTGTGAATGCTCTTTGAGGTGGTGACCATAGACCTCCATTATATGACTGACAGACAAGAACGGTTTGACCTAAAAATATCAAAATTGAAAATACTGCGGAAACAAAGACACCTACATCTTGGATGCCCTTGAGGTAAGATAAAACATACCAACAATTAATTTTAAAGTGAACTATCCCTTTAAAGAGACATTTAAGACCTCATGCAGTTTGAAGGGGAAAACTGCGAAAACGATACCGTGTGAAAATGATAAACAACAACACGACATATTACATCTTTTTTTGAACAAAAACCAGCCCCAAATGGAAAAGCCTACTGTTCCCAGAGGAGTTAAGAGACGGAATAAGAATCAATCAGTCTCTGCTAATCAAATGTCTTTAATTTGACAGAGATCACACAGAGAGTGTGATCTCCTCTATAAAAGGAAGTTGTGTCAGTTTGCTGGATCATTCAGGTGTGTGTTCACACAATAATGAGGAGGAAACACCTCAGCAATGATCTTAGAGAAGCAGTTGCTGCTGCAAATCAATCTGAGAAGGGTTATAAAAACCATCTGAAGTCCATTACAGTGAGGAAGATTATAAACAAGAAAACATCCAAGACAGTCAATAATCTTCCCAGGAGTGGACGTCCCAGCAGAGCTTCATCTCAGACTCTACATGCCTCGGTTAACATGTGTGAAGTGTTCAAGTTCATTAAAGAACAAGACGGGACAAGTATGGCATGTTTGGGAGGGTTGAGAAATAATCTTCTCTCTAACAAGAAGCACAGCTTCGACACAAGTCATTGAGTCGACCATGAACTCGACCATGTCAAGTCTGTCCGAAAGTGAAAGCTTGGCCAAAACTGGGTCGTGCAACAGGACAATGATAACTTTATCTTTAATGCTAACTTTAATAGTCGTTTATACAACTGTACATATGATCAATAGTAATACTGACACTTGTTTAAAAGTCACTTAAAGTATGTAATGATTATAGAGAGAGTCTCAGACCTTGCTATGGCTTGGAAAGCGAGTTCCACGTTGACACCGGTCTTGGCACTTGTCTCCATGAAAGGGACTCCATATTGCTTTAGTAAAGAAAAAGAAAGTGTGAAGTTCAATAAAAATATCTGTTCATTGAGCGTGTGTGTGTGTGTTAAATACATATCCACTCATACCTTCGCCAGCTTCTCCCCTTCCTCGTGTGTGATGACCCTCTCAGCAGCCATGTCTGACTGGAGGAACACAAACACACACCAAAAACACATTTATTACCATTAACACATATCCTTGGCATCCTACAGAGTCAAACTAACCAACAAGAGTGTGAATAGGTCCAGTTTTTAATATGCTGCTATGATTTTATTAAAGGAACATTCTGAGATAAATGAACCCTGTAAAGCCAGACATATGTAATCATATAATGGGCAATGGCGTAGTGTAGGACTTTGATTTCATCCAGTTAGAGGATATTAAACCTATTTGATATTTTGGGCCGATTTTGGAACACACATTAACGTCATTTGTCGTGCGTCTCCTAGAAACGAGGCGTGTGCTTCGGCGCGAGTTTGTTTTCGGAACGGCATAAAAGTCTGTCGTATGTCATCCTCAGTCGTTTAGTTTATGACCAGTTTTTCTCTTAAACATTCACAAAGTTGGCAGGTAACACACTGAATTAAACGTAAAATTAATCAGTATTCTCATCTGTTTTATTTACGAAGTCAAATACTGCGCAGTATGTCTTTGACCTTCAAGGCGCAGTACGTAAGTTTCACCAGTAGAGGTCGCTTATTCAAAACAAAGGCGTGGCTTGATGACTCTGTGAATGAGTTATTTTTTTATGTTTATTGTTACGATTAATGTTTTCCTCATAAGTCCCTGAACTTAAACTTTATTACAGCTACGTTCGATCATTTAAATTCACATTATTTTATGTTGTTCTAATAAAAAAAGCCACAAATTACTACTCATACAAGTCACTTTAGACAAGAGATTCAAACAATACAACTAGTTTTCTGTCGATAAAAGCATCCAAACAGTTGCTCACCTGTCTAATAAGAAGCATTGTTGGTGTTTCTACAAAAGTAAACCGGAAGTCGAGGGTAGCGCGGATATGCATGGAGGCTTGTTTCCGCCACTGAATAAAAACATTTTTAAAATATTTGCGACTTTTTATCTCACAATTGCGAGATATGAAGTCAGAATTTTGAGAAATAAGGCCGCAATTGCGAGGTATAAAATCGCAATTCTGAGAAATAGTCGCAATTGCGAGAACAAGAAAGAATTGAGACTTTATCTCACAATTCTTACTTTTTTTTCTCACAGTTGCGAGTTTATATCTCGAAATTCTGACAACTTTTCTCAGAATTGTGAGATATAAACTCGCAATTGCGAGTTATCAGGCCAATTAGAAGGAAAAAAGACTAACTTTTTTCCCCTCAGAATAGTTTATATCACAATTCTGACTTTACAACACGTAATTTCGACTTTATATCACGCATTTCTGACTTTATAACACCCAATTAAGACTTTATATTAACTAATTTTAACTTTAAAATACAAAATTTAACTACAAAATTCTGACTTTATATCACGCAATTGCGACTTTATATCAACCAATTCTGACTTTAACACACAATTCTGACTTTATATCTCGCAAATGCGACTTCATATCATGCAATTCTGACTTTATAACACGCAATTGCGACTTTATATCAACCAATTCTGACTTTATATATCACAATTCTGACTTTATATCTCGCAATTGCAACTTTATATCAACCGATTCTAACTTTATCTCACAATTCTGACTTTATATCACGCAATTGCGACTTTATATCAACCAATTCTGAGTTTATAACACACAATTGTGACTTTATATCAACCAATTCTGACTTTATATCTCGCAATTCTGACTTTATATAACGCAATTCTGACTTTATAACACGCAATTGCAACTTTATATCAACCAATTCTAACTTTATATCTCACAATTCTGACTTTATATCTCGCAATTGCAACTTTATATAAACCAATTCTGAGTTTATAACAGATTTTATAACTGAGTTTATAACTGAGTTTATAACTGAGTTTATAACAGAAGCGATTTTATATCAACTATATCTCGCAAATGCGACTTTATATCACGTATTTCTGACTTTATAACACGCAATTGCGACTTTATTTCTCGCAATTCTGACTTTATATCTCGCAATTCTGACTATATATAACGCATTTCTGACTATAACACGCAATTGCAACTTCATATCAACTAATTCTGACTTTATCTCACAATTCTGACTTTATATCTCGCAATTGCAACTTTATATAAACCAATTCTAACTTTATCTCGCAATTCTGACTTTATAACACGCAATTGCTACTTTATATCAACCAATTCTGACTTTATAACACGCAATTGCAAATTTATATCATTGAATATAAAGAATTGTGAGATAAAAAGTCACAATTCCCTTTTTTCTTTGCCATACTGTGGCAGAAACAAGCTTCCATAGATACGACATCGATAGGTGACGCAATCACACGGTCCGTTACACTGGTTAAAATATCAGATTTCTCTCGATTAAAACGTTGTTGGAAACATTTACGATAATGCAAGTACACAAGTCAACAAAATATAACATTGTTCAAGTGGTTTTTGGATATTTTAATCCAAAATTCCTATATATTGCGCCTGTATGTTTTTAATAAATGGATACTTGATCACTTAAATATGGATGGAAACACTCATGTAACTTACTTTGTTCAAAATTAATACATTTAAATGTACAAGTACATCATAAATCCATCTTTCAAACCCTGTTTTTGCCTGTTTCCCTAACTTATTATACAGTAAGTGTTAATATGGTAACAATAAGATCGCATTTGTTAATACCAATGTATTAACTTGAACGAACAAGGATCAATATGTTTTTTACAGCACTTTAACCTTTTAATACGTGTCCAATTATTCAAAATTACAGTATAAGATACGGCACTTATGTTGACATGTATGACATTAAGGCTTGTGGGTGATGTGCATTTATATATTCCCAGTCCATTTTTATCATTTAGTCCATTGCCAGCAATTTATGACATAAAATGAGGCTTTCTGGCTCAATCAGTCCAATAGGGGGCGCTATCTAATCCAGTGCAAAACCAGTTAGTGCAGTTACACCAGAACACACCCAAAGCACACATCAAACAATGAAAGAAAGACGACCAAAGGTGTGTGCTTAAAATGCTTAAGGCAAAAATGTATTACTCGCTAAACTGACAGTCAGTATAAAGGACAAAAAAAACAGGTTTTTGGCTCTGTGTCTGCATTAAACATTATTTGTACCTTTCAAGAGGGTCTGCTTATCTCGGTTAACTCCTTTCAGGAAGTCCCACTTACCTTGTTGCCAAGCAACATGATGACCACATCCTTCTGTGCGTACTCAAAGATTTCAGTCAGCCAGGCCTGCATAGCAATACACATGCAACAAACACACACACTTTGAAGGACAAGAAACACATCTGCAGTAGAAATGTCTTCTCACAACCCACGCTATCGAAAGCAGGGAAATAAGAACCTCAAATGAACCCTTTTTTTAAATGTCTCAAAATGTTTGTTTGCCTTACTCTGATGTTGTCGAAGGAGGCCTTTCTGGTGATGTCATACAGCAGCAGTAGAGCTGAAATGGAAAGGACAGCTTTCATGATTCAGAGCTGAACTTTATTCGTAGTTAAACTCTGACATAAGTCTGCAGAGGATAATGTACGGAGAAAGATTGATTGTGAACAGTTGGAGGACCAATATGAGCTTTTTATTGATCGAAGAAATACCAATAACTAGAGAGCAGAGCTGATGATGTATAATGCCAATATACACTCACCGGCCACTTTATTAGGTACAACCGTTCAACTGCATGTTAATGCAAATACATAATTAGCCAGTTAGTCAACGCATTTAGACATGGTCAAGATGATCTGCTGACGTTCAAAGTGAGCATCAAATGACTTGGTGTCATGGTTGTTGGTGAGTATTTCAGAAAGCCAATCTACTGGGACTTTCACACACATCCATATCTAGGGTGTACAGAGATTGATCCGAAAAAGAGAAAATGTCCAGTGAGCGGCAGTTCTGTGGATGAAATGCCTTGTTGATGCCGGAGGTCAGATGAAGATGGCCAGACGGAAAGGCAACGGTAACTCAAACGGAGGTCAGCAGAAGCGCATCTCTGAACCTTGAAGCAGAAGAGCTACAGCAGCCGATGAGACACTGGTGACCCTAAACAAGCAAACTGAGGATTGATTCACAAGAGCTCACCAAAACTGGCCAGTTGAACACTGGGAAAACGTTTCCTGGTCTGATGAGTCTCGATTTCTGCTGTGACGTTCAGTTGGTCGGGTCATAATTTTGCATTATCCCGCCTTGTACCAGCGGTTCAGGCTGCTGGTGGTGGTGTAATGGTGTGTTGGATGTTTTCTTAGCACACTTTGGGCCTCTTAGTCCCAATAGATCATCGCTTAACCCCTTAACGCCCAATGTCGCAAATATGCAACAAACCGTTTGACTCAGTCAACCAGCCAAGATAACGTCTGCATTCCCCCAATGCCGGTCAGTGCATATTCGGTACGGACCTAGGACCTTCGACAAGCGCTTGTTTTGAGTGGGACCGCAAAGTGACTGACTTATTTCCTGTTTATGCACGGTCAGGAACATTTGCAACATTTGCAACATATCAAATTGACTACAAATTGACCAATGGCCGCTGTTGCAGATTTGCAACATACCAAATTGACCCCAAATTGACCATTATGGCCGTTGTTGCAGATTTGCAACATACCAAATTGACCCCAAATTGACCATTATGGCCATTGTTGCAGATTTGCAACATACCAAATTGACCATTATGGCCGCTGTTGCAGATTTGCAACATACCAAATTGACCCCAAATCAGAGGTGTCAAGTAACGAAGTACAAATACTTCGTTACCTTACTTAAGTAGAAATTTTGGGTATCTATACTTTACTGGAGTAATTATTTTTCAGCCTACTTTTTACTTCTACTTCTTACATTTTCACGCAATTATCTGTACTTTCTACTCCTTACATTTTAAAAATAGCCTCGTTACTCCCATTTAATTTCGGCATTTTTGTCATTCCGTCTTGTCGTCATTAAAAAAAAATATGACCAATAACACACACGGAGAACAGATCTGAGTCCCGCCCCCTGAACATACATCGCTAAACTGATTGGCTTTGAGTTTTCTTTCTAACTTGTGAGAAGCTGTTGTTATATTTGGTTGTGCGACGCGGCAAAACTCCTCCGACGGAAACCTAGATATGTGGTAAGTGACGGAGAAATCAACTGTTTTCTTCTCAAGAATACGGGTCAAATCGCGTCAAATATTGATTTGGGGACAGCTGTTTTTACAATACCGTATGACAATCGCGGGTATGTGTGTGGCAAAGATAATCGTTAGTGTGTGTGTGAGAGAAGAGGAGAGGAGAAGAGTGTGTTGTGAGATAGAGAGAGTCTGTGTGTGAGAGGGTGAGAAAAGAGAGAGAGAGAGTGTGTGTGTGTGTGTGTGTGTGTGAGAGAGAGAGAGAGAGAAGAGGAGAAGAGTGTGTTAGTGTGGGATAGAGAGTGTGTGTGTGTTTGCAACCTTATACTGTATTATAGGTTCAAAATATCCCCACAAAGATGGCAATATTCGAAATCCTTGTCCTTGTGGGGATTTTTTTTTTAATTGTAAAAATGCAGAAAGTTTTCTGTGCTTCATGAAACACATGGTAATGCTCAGTAGTACACATAAATGGTTACTACTGAGCATGTATTTGCATCGTACTAAAATTTAAATAAAACTGAAATTTATTTTCTATGGGCATATAACCAGCTGAAACAGGTAGTCTAGACTAGTGCATCCCAAATTTTTCAACTAACATTTTATTATACAATTATAGTCATTATGGCCTTTAGAAAACGTTTTATTATTATTATTATTTGTGAGGTGATCGGCCCCTGTGACGCAGTCTAAGCTTTTGTCCTTAAAGGAATAGTTCACATTGAAATTAATTGTTTGGTATGTTTTATCTTACCTCAAGGGCATCCAAGATGTAGGTGTCTTTGTTTCCACAGCATTTTCAATTTTGATATTTTTTGGTCAAACCGTTCTTGTCTGTCAGTCATATAATGGAGGTCTATGGTCACCACCTCAAAGAGCATGCACAGAGAAGTCCAGATTAAACATGATTCAATGACTCGTAAATGTAAGTACACATTGATGGGCTAAGACACTAAATGGGCGGTTTGTGTGAAAAAACGAACAGTGTTTATATCGTTTTACCTCTTGTAACCACAGCCACGTCCAATTGATCTGAAGGAAACTTCCGAAATCTCGATGTGAACAATGAGTGACGTACACACGCAAGCGATCACTTCCGGTGCATGTGCAGAGCGAAGCGGCCTTGCCTTCAGATCAGTTGGACATGGCTGTGGTTACACGAGGTAAAACGATATAAATACTGTTCGTTTTCTCGCACAAACCGCTCGTTTCGTGTCTTAGGCCATCAGTGTGTACTTACATTTACGAGTCATGCTCTTTGAGGTGATGACCATAGACCTCCATTAAATGACTGACAGACAACACCGGTTGATCTAAAAATATCAAAGTTGAAAATACTGTGGAAACAAAGACACCTACATCTTGGATGCCCTTGAGGTAAGCTAAAACACACCAAAAATTTATTTCAAAGTGAACCATCCCTTTAAAGGAATTTTTTCCTTACATACTTTTACTTTTTTACTTTAAGTAGTTTTTGAAACCAGTACTTTTATACTTTTACTTGAGTAAAAAGCTTGAGCTGATACTTCAACTTCTACAGAAGTATTTTTAAACCCTAGTATTTATACTTTTACTTAAGTAATGAATGTGAATACTTTTGACACCTCTGCCCCAAATTGACCATTATGGCCGTTGTTGCAGATTTGCAACATACCAAAATGGCCATTATGGCCGTTGTTGTAGATTTGCAACATACCAAAATGGCCGCTGTTGCACATTTGCAACATACCAAATTGACCATTATGGCCGCTGTTGCAGATTTGCAACATACCAAATTGTTTTCAATGTTTGTATTCATCAAAAACCTTGATTTCTTTTCGACTGAAGAAAGAAAGACATGGACATCTTGGATGACATGGGGGTGAGTAAATTATCAGCAAAAGTTTTTTTAAATGTGAACAACTCCTTTAAAGCAAAGCAACAAAAACAAAACATTACCATAAATAACATTAATGTGTTTATTGAATTACAACACTCTAAAAAACTATTGTTGGTTTAACTTAAAAAAAAAAGTAAGTAACCTGGCTGCCTTAAAATTTTAAATTGATTGAACTGGAAAAAGTGAGTTAATACAATAAAGGAGAATGACTTAATCATCAGAAACTCAAAATTATATGTTATCTGAACTAAATAAATTATTTAAGATGATTTGACAAAAGAAAAAAATGTTGTGATTACTATAGTAATACTATACTATACTATAGTACAGTGTCACTGTAAAAAAAATATTATTAGTTTAACTTAAAAAAGTAAGTAACCTGGTTGCCTTAAAATTTAAAGTTCATTGACCTGGAAAAAGTGAGTTAATACAATGAAGGAGATTGATTTAATCATCAGAAACACAAAATAATAAGTTATCTCAACTAAATAAATTATTATAAAGTTGATTTGACAAAAGAAAACATGTTGTGATAACAAATCTTGAAAATATTTTTTTACAGAGTAAACATTTTATTATACTGTTACCACTTTAAAAAAAAAAGATTGTCACATGAGGCTGAACATCGCAGAGAATGGTAAAATCATGGTAATGCACAGCCTCTCGTGACGTACAGCTTTAATGAGACACGGCACCAATAATGAAGTCTATCAGACGGTGATGTGTCAGTGAAGGTGTAATATTTACCCTGAGCGTCTCTGTAGTACGCGTGAGTAACGCTGCGGAACCGCTCCTGACCGGCCGTGTCCCAAATCTGCAGGAGAGGAGCGTTAAGGCACACGTCAACACGAATCACGTCCAATCAGCAACAGTGTCGGCCCCGATCTGCTACCGATTCAGATGTGTATTCAACGCGTGCCAGATGTGGACCGGATCTGGGCCGACACTATACTGCTGACGAAATGTGGCAAAGCAGGAAACCTGAAATGCATTTAGAATATTTTGATTTGTGGTATCGTCCTGATGTAATAAACCTTATCTTTGAACCGGCAGGAGACAAACCAAATTCAGTTTTCTGAAATAAATGTGAGCGGTGAGCAAAACACACACACCTCCACTACGCTAGAGCAGCGATGATATTTTAGTAATCCGTTATCTATCAGCCAGCAGACATCTGTTCAAGTCACATGACTTAAAACGCCACCCGAGTTCAATACAGTACTCGCATACTGACGCTTGTGTCAGGAAACAGCACTAAATGTGTAAATAGATGATGAACTTGTGTTTGCCTACCTGCAGTTTGACCTTCATGTTATCCACAGTCACCACTTTATTCTAGAGGCAACAGGAAGAAGAAACACCCATTAAAACCACACAATAATCACAGTGAATACTTTGTAATTGAAGGAAATCACTCGCACAAATAGGGAAACAATTTAGGCATACTGAAGTGAGATCTCTAGCTGTGCTATTTTGCTTTTGTGTGGCCGGCCTCTCCACACAGACTTAATTACATGGCGAAGATGAAATAACAGACCAGCTCCCTGCTTAATTTCCTGTTGACGTCAGCCGTTACTTCCTTTGTGAGCGAAACGTTTTAAAAATCGCACCTTCTGCACTGAGAGGACCAGACTTATCTGATGTTTCCATGCACCAAATGGCAGTGCAATCAGAGACGTCAGTCACACAAATGGAAGTGAGATTTGCAGAGATGAATAATTATCATCCGCAGACATTCAGGAAACCATTTAGGCCCGACCAATCATTCAGTGTAGTTAATGCTGACGGATCAAAAAGCGTGGGTGTTTAAATCTGAAGAGAGTCATTTGTTCGCCGCTTTCTCTTTTCTTGGCAGACGCGAATGAAAGCATGTGGATTTGTAGGTGCCACCAGTTGCGTAGAAATTACACAACATGTCTGACTTAATGTTACCGTACATCATCTTTTAATTTCCATTATCAAACAGTTGTAACCCCCAGGCCAAACTGATGAAATGCCGGAGGGTTCCTTGTGTACGAGACGCTACAGCCTGTGCTTTGTTGATTTTAGATTATCACTTTATAGAGGCTCAGAAATGTATAAAGAATAGGTCATATCCTGTCATTTATCCACGTTTTTAAGATATGTACGACTTCCATGGAACACAAAAGGAGATATTTTGAAGACTGTTCAAGCTGCTCAGTTTTAAAATGAGCAAGGGGATGCGGTCAGATCCCTAAAAATGACACAAAAAGAAACACAGTAAAAAGTGGTACATGTGACTTATGTTGGCAGTTCATATGATAACTTTCAGTGCAGTGTTGACATAGTTAGCTTTTGAAAAAACTTTTGCTGATAATTTACTCACCCCCATGTTATCCAAGATGTCCATGTCTTTCTTTCTTCAGTCGAAAAGAAATTAAGGTTTTTGATGAAAACATTCCAGGAGTTTTCTCCATATAATGGACTTCAATGGGAACCAAACGGTTCAAGGTCCAAAAGACAGTTTCTGTGCAAACTGTTCAAAGGGCTTTAAACGATTCCAATGATGAATAAGGGTCTTATCAAGCGAAACGATCACTCATTTAAAAAAAAAAAAATAATAATAAAGTTTAAGTTTTATAAGCTCAAATGGTCGCCTTGCTCTGTCCTGTGATGCGCATTCGCGACTCTCCTGTTTGAACTCGTTTATCAAAATGAATGAATCTTTTTTTCGTGTCATTTGGTTCAGTCAATGAATGAAATGAACTAGTTGACTCAGGAAAAGATTTGTTCATTTTGATCAACGAGTTCGAACAGGAGAGTCACAAACGCGCACTGAAACTGTCTTTTGGACCTTGAACTGTTTGGTTCCCATTGAAGTCCATTATATGGAGAAAAATCCTGGAATGTTTTCATGAAAAACCTTAATTTCTTTTCGACTGAAGAAAGAAAGACATGGACTGCGTTTACATGCAGCCAATAACCCGTTCAAAACCGGGATATTAGCGATAACCCGGTCGCGAACGGCCATGTAAACACCGGCAAAAACCCGAAAAATGCTCATATCCCGGATTTTAAAAACCGGGATATTATACCTGGGGTACCCCTTTTCTAACCCGAATTTTTGGTCATGTAAACCATAGATATGTATATAAAGGCTAGATGTGCTACGGCGGAGTTTCTATCGTCATCACCGGCGGCCATCTTGTCACAGACAAGCTGATGTAAGATGAGTGGTCAGCATGAACACAAACACTCTTATCTCGTTGAAATCTTGACGGATTTACAAACGGTTTGGTTTCTTACAAACGTTATTAATGTGGCTATAATTATCTGGATGATTCTTTATTTATACACTTTTTATTCATAAGTATGCAGTGGCATAGCTACATCTCTGACGTTTATAACAAACCAAACCGTTTGAAAATCAGTAGAAAATTGAGCAAGTTATGGTTATTTAAATAGTACATGTACCATTACACCAATGTTACGAGTGAGCGAGCTGCCTGAGACAAGATGGCCGCCAGGTGCAGACGACGACCTCCATTGGCCAGCAGTGCTGACGACACATCTAGCCTTTATATACATATCTATGATGTAAACGCGTATTGGCCGTCTATGGTATCGGCATATCCCCAAAGTGATTTGTGTTCTGCGCATGTTCTATTCGCAAGGAATCTTGGTCTTTTGAGTAGAGAAACTTCTCGGCGCATACAAAAATCCGCGTGCTGTATACAGGAAGTAAACATGGCGAGACGAGGCGAGACGCAGCACAGCATACTTTTGGAGCGAGCTCAGTAACGTTACCAGCATCTAAGCGCAAACAAAGGCGATCGCTATTTACCCCGAACTATTCATTATCCGCATACTGCTGTTGTTGTTGTCTTTGGATACAGGAAGAAGAATCGGAAATGACGCATTTTGCGTCTTAAGGTTGTCCGTACGTCTAGCCGCGAACCGCGCGTCGCCGTTTACATCGGGATATTGCGATTCCATGTACAGTATACAGGAGAAACTCTCTCTGCTCACGCATGTAAACGGGTTATCCCTAATGTTTCAGAAACCCGAATAGTGACCTTAACCCGACCATAACCCGAAAACTGGCTGCATGTAAACGTAGTGATGGATGACATGGGGGTGAGTAAATTATCAGCAAAAGTGAACTATACTCTTTTAACGGAAAGTACAACTATGACCGCAAAACAAGACCGCAGTCGTTATTAACAGAGTTGGGGGTAATGCATTACAGTGCAAGTAATGCAAGAAACATAATCAGATTACTTTTTTCCCCAAGTAACCTATCACTTTCAAATTTACAAAAGAATATCTGAACAACTTAGAGTAGAAGTAACTTTCCCCAACACTGGTTATAGCACAATTGCTTTTTTCTCGACATGAAGCCTTAAATTCCCTTTTAAACAAATTAGTGATGACATTGAAATAATGAGTATCTATCAAGTGGTTCCCATACATCATTTTACGCAGGAAAACGTCAAGGTCAAATATTATGTCAGGATGTAGTCTTTAATTAATTCATCTCATTGTATTGTAATAATCGGGTGATGGCGCTAAACCAATTTTACATTTATTGCATTAGGATAAATACACATGTATCAATTAAACTACAAAGCTAGCACAGAGGTATGTATAAGAATTATAAAGTAAAGTTACTAAAGAGGAAAAGATGATTTTCCCATTCTGCTAAATTTCTCCTTCACCTAAAAAAAGGCAGGTTTGGAGCAACAGGGGAGTAAATGACGAAGTAAAGATTCGGCTGCTTAAAGCACCTCCCATGAAGTTCTGCATTAAAAAAAATGAAATTAGAGCACAGCACAACGCCATTTGAGAAGAACATGAACCGGTTCAATAAGAGCGCAGGTATGTCTCTATTGTTCCTTCAGGCGCTCGTGGATATCTGACGGAGATGAAAACACAATTCTTTTATCGTGACAGAACTGCGTTCAAACAGATCTCAGATGTCTCGTTCTTTCTCTAAGGGCAAAACCATCACCAGCTGCAGAACAAGATAAATTAAATGCAGTGACAACATTGGTAGTGATGATTAGGCTCAGAAATTGAGAGATACTTTTTCAGAACGGTTTCAGTTTTTATGCATTCTGAAACCTGTTTGTATTGGAGAATGAATTCAGTCGAGATATATGTGTGTAGGCCTACGACTAAAAGTCTTCATTTTTTCATTCCGTAGGACATTATTTGTCCCACAAAATGTAAAGGTAGAAGTAAAGTCCCTTCAAGGCAAGTCATTTCACTCAGCGATCATCTCTTTGAGTCAGGATACATCAAATTCTTCAAAGCTGTTCACCAAGCTTATACGATTGAAATCACCAATGAAATCTGACAACAGCCGTCTCATGAACATATGCTCTAATCTGATTGGCTGAAAGCCTTTTCCAGCCAGTGTGTCACCATGGGAACCGCTTCACGGTTTGTATCACTCCGCTCGCAGCATTTCTCACAGCAAGTGTCATGGTGGACGCCATCATTTTACAAGTTTCCCGGAATGTAGTTTGAAGAGTTTTCTAGGCAAGAATGTAGTAATTAAGACTACATTGGAAATGGAAAGATGAATGTGTATTTAAAATGGGTAATTTATGTAGAAGAAATGTGAAATTATTTTTTGAATTTGGAGCTTTCTAGACTGAGAAAAGCCAGAAAATGTATTTTTGGCTTATGTGGATGAAAGACAACAACTCCTAGAATGCACTTGCTTCGCTGCCCTATCAGGCCACGCCTACCGGTAACAGAGCGCAGTAGTTAAATAACAAGTCTAGGCTACTAGTGAGTCTCCGTGATGAGTCTGCCCGAAAATGTGTTTCGAGATCACCCAAAATGTCCGGGATTCGGCTTTTGCGTTCTACAGTCGCCATTCATCATGTTTACTGTGGCGAACGGGACGAGTGAGGGCCACGGGAGAACGGCGCGAGGCCGGTGGCATGATTACCGATGAGCGACACCTGTGAGACGCACCGGTCTCGTATCTGTCACAGAAGAGCGGGAATTTTCTTAGCAATGTTAAAACGTACATCAACCGATCACTTGTTTAGCGTACATGTAAACACTACATTCAGATTCACCAATCACAATGAATTCAGTTAGATTGAAACAAAAGCTGTACATGTAAACAATGATTGGTGACAGCAGAAAGCAAAAGATGAATCCTGGACATAGTCCGGGAAAAAGAGGATGGTAACCCCTAAAGTTACTACTCAGCTTTCTCCACAGAACAAGAGCCTGCTAGCTTAGCTTTCAAAACAAGATGGCTGACACCATGTGTAATCCCAATCCTCCATAATGCATCCGTCTGCGTGTTCAGTATCTTCGTCCTTAATTTACAAAAAGTCTCTGCCGGTGAAATCAAACGCACTGCCACTGATCTGTGATTGGTCTGTTAGCCCATTAGGCCCAACCCCCTATGGGCGGGTCTGAAAGGGTGAGATCTAGTGCTTGTAGTCTCTACAGAAATCCCCCCTCTTACACTTCCTCCAACAATGACGTTAAATGTCGATTTTTGTGTCATTGTAGGAGGAAGTGAAAAAGTTAAATAGCAGATTTCTCTCGTCTCATGGGAAAATGAGAGTGTTTTACAACCATTCATAGTATAACTGGATTTTTTCAAACAATGGAAAGCTTAATGCAAATGGGTGGAGTGTCCCTTTAAGCTCAGTTTCTTTAGCATCTGGTGATTGGCTCTTTAATTTAGAAGGCGGGACTTATTCCAACATATTGTGGGTTGCACTTTCTCCCATTCATAAGTAAATATGAGTGTGCCATCTTTGTAAAGTCCAATATTTTCAGTGAATAATTTAGGGTGACCAACTGTCCTGTTTTCCCAGGACATGTCCTATTTTCATATAACAATATAGACCATTTCACAAGATGTAAACAACACTGGTCCAGAAGCACTTCCTGTTTCAGTTTTTTAACACTACATAAAAGCTGGGGTAAAATACAACCAACCGAACATTTAAAACTGAATCAAAAAGCTAAACAAACATCTTTAAGATGTTTTCTTTACATGTGAAATAAAGAAAACAGTTACAAACTGAAACAGGAACTGTTTCTGGACCAGTGTTTACATCTTGTGAAATGGTCTATAACAATTTTCTATCCATACAGAGGAGGCATAACCTACTTTAAATGTATTGAAATTAATAAAGAATCTTTGCGTAAACTTCGAGGATCATTTGAGTAGGGCCATCTGTTTGCCGGGCCGAGTGTCCTGGTTTTTGGTAATCAAAATATGGTCACCCTAGAATAATTAAAACTTCAGTCTGTTACTCATCCTTTCAAGAGTCATTTAGAAAATTGTACTTCTTTTACAGAGGGGTTTGAGAAAAGACATGACATGAGGGTGAGAAAATCAAACCCGGAGTCATTCAATTCTTTACCGCTTCCATTCCTTTAGTGATGATGATATATGACTATAGGGTTTTCATTAGACACTTGCTGCTTGATCCATCCAAGTCATAACCTATTATTTGAGAAATGGGCAAATAAATGGAATCAGTTTCAAGGACCTTTTGACACTGGAAAGGACATCGATTTATGAAAAACACATCTTTCATTGCCTCAGGCTACCCAGCATAAATCAACCATAGGCATCAATGTGTCGTAATGGCTTTCCATTTCTCTGGCATCAGACTTGCTCCGCTCTGGCTCCCACACATCCTCATGCTGAGCAAGTGCTACAAGGAAGAGCCCAAAATAGACACAGGCTATAGTGCTGCCGTTGTGCCATTCAAAAAAAAAATACCAGCACTGAAACGCCTCACTGTTTCCCTGAGCCACGGCAGATAAAATGCTTCATTTCCAACTAATTTTAGACGTTGTTGGCAGGCAATCAAAGAACGAGGATTTTTGAACTTCCTAAAGACACCTTCTCTCCCGAAGCATGGCACTTTCTCCTCGAATCTGACGAAGCCACGTACAAAACCTTGGCCGTTTCAAGGTCTTTAGCCAACCTTCACTTGCCTGCAAAAACACACACTGTGAAACCAAACTGACTGTCTTGGCTTGAGGGCAAATATCTATTTGTGGAGCATGACAAGCTTTATTTTCCTCCAATAAACACGTGCCATTGACGGCAACTGTCAGAACAGCCTCTGCAATAACATCTGATGTGTTTACCACGATGACTCAAAAAAAAACAAACACAAAGCCACTCAAACTCTTTCTCGAAGAAAATAAACTAAATATATAAATGACTCATCTTGTACTAAGGGGCGTACACACTTTTTTTTAGCGTACACACTTTCTCTTCAATGAGAATGCCCCTAAGAATAACAACTTGCAATTTTTTTAAATGGGATGGGCTCTTTAAAATGTGTCAGTCCAACTTCCTGCTAATACATATCCTATTAAAAGTGCCAACCTTTAAAGTTGTGAACAGAGAGAAGTATAGCAACAGATATTTTCTTCTGAATTGTGACGAGTGTAACTTGGTGTATGTATCGATTGTGATTTGACTTTTTTTTTTGATAGGGCATTGCTCACAAAAAATGAATGCAAGCTTGTAGTCAATGGTTAAAGTCACTGTAGCGTCCCATTGAAGTGGAACGAGCAGCTTTGTATTTGTAATTTCCACTGAAACAGGAAGCTAAGACATTCCATGGCTCCTCCCCCTTTTCAAATAGCCAATAGCGTGTAGTTTACCTCACAGACGGCAAGTCGTACTTGACAGCACCATGGAAGTGAAGCCGAGCGCTGATGATGCGTTAGATTCAATAGTAGAGGTGTGAATAAATTATAGCCATTTCATTTTTAACCAATGAACAGATGGAAACCGAAATAAAACTTGAGCGTTTGAGCAACCGAACACACACATCCCCAACACATATCGCTCCGTGACACGTCAATGGTCGCTTTGGCCAGGTTTTTATAGCATAGAGGGCGGAGCTTCAGATTCTAGAGAGCATTTGATTGGACAGAAGATGCGATGAGAAGCTGAAGTTCGCGGTGACGTCATAAAAATCAGTCATCCATTTCAGCAGAAATGAGAAACTAACTTCTGAATAGTTATATCTCTTAAATACGCATTGTCCATTGTTTTGAAGTGTAACAGGGACAGAATGTGTTCTGTTAAAATGTATGTATTGTTTGTTATAATTAACACAAAAAAGGTTTACTTTCACATATCTGATATATATTTGTCTGAGAATGAGGGTGTTCTCCTTTAATTTCTGTGACATATCCATGAGTTTGTAAATTTCCTGTTTTGTCTCCGCCTCTTCCTCTTGAGCATTGTTAATGCACTGAGGAGGTGAGTTATTTTTGGCTCTTCTTAATCTTAATTAATCTTTACTTTAATAATTGGTTTTATGTTTACATTTTCACTTCAATGTATGCATATTGTGTTACTTTACATATCTGTATGGTTATTTCAGTGATTTTGTCCTGATTGAGTTATATTTTTGACTTTGATCCATATATGTGGAGATGAAAGCACATGGTGACTAAATGTACGTCACATTTGTTTTATAGTGATTATATAGGAGCATCTCACTCAGACTGTCTCATATGTTTCATATATCAGGTATGTTTTCTCAGTTTTATTTCGCTCTTGAGCATTGTTAATGCACTGAGGAGTGATTATATAGGAGCATCTCACTCAGACTGTCTCATATGTTTCATATATCAGAGAGTAAAGCCAGTGAAACCGCCGCCTGTGGTCCAGTGTCTTTATCTACACAACGCAGACAAGTATTATTATAACTGGTGTCGCGAGCCACCGGTTACAGAAGCACACTGGAGCCCGACCGATAAAGGATTTTGAAGGCCAATACCGATACAAATTTTTGTTGGTTTAAAATCCGATATATCGGCCGATATTTTTTTTTCCAGAAATGCGCAACAAAACAGATTAACAGATTTCCCTAACATTAGTTATTTGTAGTTATTTATGAGTTTTAACTAAAACAATATGATAATGCATTTTAAAAAGAAACTTGTTTCTTTTACTGTCACAACAGAACAGACTGATGATAGTGGCATTAGCTGGCTTTGTGGTTAGCTAGTCTATGATGAGCCGTAATTTAGCAATGGATAACGTCATACTGCAAAGTGTAAAACATACATTTTCAATATAACAGGCCAAGGAGAGATGATGCGTCTCATTGCTATAACTGTCACGCGCTATTAAAGAAACACTTCAGTCACATTGTTAAAAGGACAGTCAGTCAACTACACTGTAACAACGTAAAGTATCGGTCATTATAACTGCCGATACCGATAATTTGGAAAATGCCTAATATCGGCCTGCCGATAAATCGGTCTGGCTCTAGAGCGAGCACACCACAGCTTATTCATAACCTCACGGCTAACATTCATACCAAAAGCTAAATAAAAACAAAAGCTAAGTAAATTTTGATTTCACGGGGCGTTTAAGAAAGGGGCGGGGTTTAAATGGATTACATGATGGGAGAAGTCCTGTATATGTCACCAGAGAGAAGTCTGACATTTAAAAAAAAAAAAACAGGTCAAAAACATAAAATAAATATATGCCTATATGAATAGATTTGGAATGAATTGAATAGATTACATTTCATGCCACCCCAGGTAAGTTAACCAAAAAACAGCTTGTTTCCTCCCCAACAAGGGCTGGAAGGCACAGTTCAAGGCCCAAAATGTCACGGGGCAAATGGTTAATCATTTAGCCAGACTGAAACGTGAACGAGCATCAGATGGACCTGTTAGATCCGAACACTCCCAAGACGTCTGGAGTGTACAGAGACTTCACGGAGAGGCTGGTGGACCAATAACACTTCAGAAGACCACAGAGATTTGCAGAGTTAAACGCCAATGGACAGTGAACACACACAGACACACACACACTGTATGATGGAGTGTCTGAACAGCTTTTTGATTAGAAGCTGACACAAGTGTTAAACGGATCATTTTCAAGCAATACATTTTAATAATCTTTGCCTCTGAGATCTACTTGTAATATTAGATTTTGAGGAATATTTTCCTCCCTCTCACTGACCCTGAAGATTATGAGAGACATTTTTTGGACCACAAAAGAAGATATATTTGGAGAATGTTGGTAACCAAACCGATTTGGTGCCCATTGAATGGACCAAAACAAAGAGATTTCTCTAAATATCTTCTTTTATGTTCCTTAGATAAAGAAATCATGCATGTTTGGAATGGCAAACCTGAATAAAGGACTGAATTTTTCAATTTTGGGGGAAGTATCTATTTAACCCTCTGATAGTATTCGGTCATTCTTGACTGAAAATGGAAACGTTTTTGTATGGATCCCAAACAAAATCTGACTGAAAGCTTATTTTATAATATTAGCTAATATCAAGCTCAAATTTGAAACAACTTGTTTAGATTTAGACTGGATTGGCTTGATCTTCAGGCAGTTTTAATGTAAAACGTGTTTTGGGCATGTTTTGAACGTGCAAACTGTTCAAAGTGCTTTAAACGATTCCAGACGATGAATAAGGGTCTTATCAAACAAAATGAACGCTCATTTTTAAAAAAATAGCGAAGTTTTAAGTTTTATAAGCTCAAATGGTCGCCTTGCTCTGTTCTGTGAAGCGCGTTCGTGACTCTCCTGTTCGAACTCGTTCATCAAAATGAATGAATCTTTTCCCGAGTCAACTCGTTCATTTCGTTCGTTGAATGAACCAAATGACACGAAAAAAATTTGTTCATTTTGATAAACGAGTTTGAACAGGAGAGTTTGAACAGAACAGAGCAAGGCGACCATTTGAGCTTATAAAACAAACCTTTTTTTAATATGAGCGATCGTTTCGTTTGATAAGACCCTTATTCATCGTCTGGAATCGTTTAAAGGAGTAGTTCACTTTTTTAAAAAACTTTTGCTGATAATTTACTCACCCCCATGTCATCCAAGATGTCCTTGTCTTTCTTTCCTTAGTCGAAAAGAAATTAAGGTTTTTGATAGAGCGCGACCGATAAAGGATTTTGAAGACCGATACAAATATTTTGGGGTTTTAACATCCGATATATCGGCCAATATTTTATTTATTTATTTATTTGAACTGGAGATGATTAGTCACAAATTTTGTCATGCTTATTTGAGTTAAGAGAACTGATGGGGATGTTCTTTTAATTGTTATTCAAGCAATGTATGTATTGTGACCAACTCAACGAGTGTTGCCAACAGGGACGGTGTAGAGTGCCCTCTGATGGACAAACTATACAACTCCAACACTCATGACATGGTTCAAGCGTGTTTAGTCCGTTTTTATTTTATTTTTGAAATATTCATTTATTGGCCATTATAACTGCCGATACCGATATTTTAGAAAATGCCTAATATCGGCCGACAATATCGGTCTGCCGATATATCGGTCTAGATCTAGTTTTTGATGAAAACATTCCAGGATTTTTCTCCATAATGGACTTACATGGGAACCAAACGGTCCAAGGTCCGAAAGACAGTTAATATCAGTTTCAGATGCAGCTTCAAATGTCTTTAAACGACACCAGACGATGAATAAGGGTCTTATCATGCGAAACGATCGGTTATTTCAAAACTTATTCCAAAAATTAACTTTTCTAAGGACAAATACTAGCCTTGCTCTATTCTGTGAGGCGCGTTTGTAACGTCATGTAATACGTAATTACGTTCAAAAGGTCACAGGCGACGTAGCCGGAAGTACAGAATCAAAATCGTCCGACATCGTTGTTTTACCTTTTAATTCCTTTTTTTGTAAACGGCGTTTGAGTTAGTTTGCACGTTCAACCTATGCGTTCAACTTGTAAACACTGACTCTGTACTTCTGGCTACGTCGCCCATGACCTTTTGAACGTAATCACGTATTACGTGACGTTACAAACGCGCCTCACAGAATAGAGCAAGGCTAGCATTTGTCCATAGAAAAGTTACATTTTTGGAATAAGTTTTGAAATAACCGATCGTTTCGCATGTTAAGACCCTTATTCATCGTCTGGTGTCGTTTAAAGACATTTGAAGCTGCATCTGAAACTGATATTAACTGTCTTTCGGACCTTGGACAGTCTGGTTCCCATCTAAGTTCATTATATGGAGAAAAATCCTGGAATGTTTTCATCAAAAACCTTAATTTCTTTTCAACTGAAGAAAGAAAGACATGGACATCTTGGATGACATGGGGGCGAGTAAATTATCAGCGAAAGTTTAAAGTGAACTACCCCTTTAAGAATGCGTCGTTTTTTCAGCTTTGTTTCAATAAATATTATTTTTGGTCAAGAGAAAAGCTTTGAGCTTCGACACTTACAAATACATCAAACACACTTATTTAAGGACCCTTTTAAACAATATAAAAATGTTGGGAAAAGAGAAGCAAACCAGCTCCTTCCACTCCCGGCTCACCCTAAAGTCTATCCCCACTGTCGCAATGAAGTTGCCTCCCAGAAAGGCACCATCTTTAAAGCGCACCAGGACGCAGGTCTTCCCCACTGCCGAGTCTCCCAGCAGCATCACCTAAAGGCATCGGGTCAGAGACAGCTGTTAGGCCTGCAACCCTGCCATTACACACATCCCGCTTTGGCGTAATGAGCTCCAACACCATGTTAAAGTCAACATGAAATGACGTTCACTACCCACTTTACTTCCATCAAATTATACATTTGCGCGCGGAACGAGGCAAAAATGCGAGGTAGGAATCTGTTTTATCCATCAAGATTGTGAAAAGTGTCTCTACTGAACGGGTTTTTGAAGTGAGAATAACTGCTGCGTTTACATGAACGCCTTTTGAATTGAATTCCGAATGTAGCGTTTACATGAACGCTAAATAAAGTGACGGGTTGACGTGCGCGTTTATATCCCCATGTTCACACTACACACATCCAATTATTTGTGTATCGGATTAGAATCTGATCTAAGGGCCCGTCCACACGAAGACGCGTTTCGCCGTATACGTTTAAATTTTTATCGTATTGGCGTTTCGTCCACACGGATCCGGCGTTTTGGGAGAGTGAAACCGCTATTTTTTGAAACGGATCCCAAAGTGGATAAATCTGAAAACGACAGCCTTGCGGTTTCGTGTGTACAGCCAATCCGTATATTTTGTGGAACGATGATGTCATCACATCACGTGTCGGCTGCGTCACACGCCATCTTCTTGGTTCGTATGCGGCGCGCAAGGTTATGCGCATGCTCAAAGTCTTCTTTTCTGCGTATTGTGTATCTCTGTGGCAGAATTACAGCGCCCCATACTGGTCTGGCATATATACTACACCGTTTTCAGTCGGTTTCAGTCGGTTTCAGTGGTTTCGTTTGTACGCAGATAATTCTTGAGACGACGCTGTGTTCACGGATTTTGTTTAGAACAAGGAAAAAAATAAAAATCGGATAGGGAACGCACTGGCTTCGTGTGGACATGGCCTAAAATGATTGACGTCCACATTGTGTATCGCGAATGCGACGAGTGTCCATGCTATGAAAATCGTTGGTTTCTATGGCAATGACATTGGATTGATGGGTGAACGCCAAATAAACAACAGCAACTGCAACACGGAGAGGGATTGGAATAGAGATGTTGTGTTATTCGCAACATGGCAGTGTGTAGCCGGCTGATGCGAGAGGCTTTATTACGTGCCGTCGTCTCCGTCGGTTTACTACCGGTCCATTCAAACGCTCCCGCTGCGTCTTTTTAAAACACTTTCAAACGCTCCCGTGTGTTGATCATTGTAGCCAATCACAGACGTATCCGATGAGCGCGTGAACACAATGGCCAATCAGAGGCAAACACAATGGCCAATCAGAGGCGAACACAATGGCCAATCAGCGCCTAAAGTTTTTTTTTTAACAACTCTAGTCGTAATTTTCTGCTCGTTCGGCACTTTGCAACAACACAGCGACTTTCAACATGTTCATATTTTACATGGTGTGAGCAAGTCGCATAACCCGATCAGAGCGGTCAGACTGAAGATATGAATAGGATTTCAAACCACATAAGGATCGAAACGGATTTGTATTTCATGACATTTTTTTTTTGGTTGTTCACACTAGCAAAATCTGACTGGATTTTAATCGGATATTCACAAAAATCGGATTTGGACTGACAGTCTCAACTGGTCACAACCCAGACAGCTAATGACATCTGGCCCAGTTGTGGCCCACATCTCTCTCATTCTTCTGGCCCACTTACCGCACAGAACGACGACGATAACTCGAGTGTGGCTGGCAATACGATACATATCCGGGCCTCATCCGGGCCAACTATGGCACAGTTCTGGCAGAGGAAAAGGTTGTATCTGGGACACACACAGCAAGCCACAATTCATGTTAAAGCCAGCTTGATGTGCGTGGCCCATCCTAGACCGCAACATAGTGTCGGCCCAGATCCGGCCCACATCTGGTACATGTGGATTCAACACATACCAGATGTGGGCCAGATCTGGGTCGACACTATGTTGCTGTCTGGGATATGACCTTTTCTGCTGCCAGAACTGAGCCCAGAAGATGTCCGGATATGCATCCCAAACAGCATCATAGTGCCGGCCCACATCTGGTACATGTGGATTCAATGCGAACCAGATGTGGGCCAGATCTGGGCCAACACTATGTTGCTGTCTGGGATATGACCTTTTCTGCTGCCAGAACTGAGCCGTAGTTGGCCCAGAAGATGTCCGGATATGTCACAGATAGCAACATACTGCCGGCCCAGATCCGGCCCACATCTGGTACATGTGGACTCAATGCGAACCAGATTTGGGCCAGATCTGAGCTGACACTATGATACTGTCTGGGATATGACCTTTTCTGCTGCCAGAACTGAGCCCAAAAGATGTCTGGATATGCATCCCAGACAGTAACATAGTGCCAGCCCAGATCCGGCCCACATCTGGTATATGTGGATTCAATGTGAACCAGATGTGGGCCAGATCTGAGCTGACACTATGATGCTGTCTGGGATATGACCTTTTCTGCTGCCAGAACTGAGCCCAGAAGATGTCCGGATATGTCCCAGACAGCAACATACTGCCGGCCCAGATCCGGCCCACATATGGTACGTGTGGATTCAATGCGAACCAGATGTGGGCCGCCACTATGTTGCTGTCTGGGATGCTATTAGATAATCTTCAAATTATAATAGTTTTTTTGACATGTATGAATACAGTTTCCCGCTGTTTGCGCATGCTAACTATTCTGTTTTTTTTTTCTATGTTATAAAGAACAATATATGTATCTATTTCGGATCCCAATTAGGAGACGACGAGCACATAATTGTGCCGTGCTGCCTATATTTATCAAGCAGTAGAAACACCCCTTCCCGAGTCCAAAACAAGACGCCTGAGGATGAGAGTCTGAAGCGAGGACTGGTGGGACGTTCCTATACTGCACTTCACAGAAGATGAGTGAAGGAGACACTTTTAAATTCACACTTTATTCAACAACAACAGCTCGTTACACACATCATATGTGCTCCTGATCGAAATTAGAAAATGTTTCAAACATCCTTTCAATCCGAATGGAATTTTAATCGGATTTGGCCAATTCATTTCCGATTGGTTGCAATTACAATCTGATTATTAATAGGGTCAATGTTAAAACAGATAGTGACAAATCATGCACACTAAAACCAGGAACAAGTATTGAAATGGGGTCATTTCTGCCTTCATGTTGACTTTAACACCAACACAGTTGTTTCAAAAGGAGAAAATGCATTGTAACGAACAGGAAACTGAAATTGTGAAATAATTGTTTACCCAATTGTGTTTTAGTGGTATTGGATAATATTCTTCTCAGAAACCACTAGCCTATTGCTTAACTCTGACATTTTATTTATTTATTTAATTAGTTTATTTTGGAAACATGAAGAAAATACATCAATCTAACGAAAATATGTTTTGTACCAGAGTTAGCGAATGCTAATTTCCATCTGACACTCTTTTTTTTTACTCCTCTTATTGGATTAAAATACATAATTTTGATAATTTCTCACAACTTATTATCTTTTGTCGTGTCAAGTTAGATAATGTAATTCGCATAACATAATATTTTGAGTTTATTTAGTAAACCAATCTCCTTTGGTGTATTAATACAGTTTAACTTCAATTAACTCAAATATAAGGCAAACATGTAACGTACTATAAATTAAACCAACACTTTTTATTTATTTATTTTTACAGCGAACCGATGTTTTATATCATTGCGTCTCTTCAGAGAGTACATCAAGGTTTTTAAACGCGTAAAAATGACTCCCTCCTGGTCAGTATTTATCCTCCAGTGCGTAAAAGTCAAACATGCACATAACTCAAATACTAAAGCATGCATGAAAAGACAAATGCGTGATATACTGTATAGCGTAACTTTTAAAGGGAGAGAAAGCTATTTTATGTCAATCATTTTGCGGAGGTGATTGACCTTTGGCGCAATAAATATACTGCGTTTGGTCCAAAAGTAACCAGTTGAAAGAACCGCTACTATATTATACTATTACACTGTAAACAACTGTTTATTATGCATGTTTGCAGCCGTTTAAAGTGAATTCTGATAGTTGCACGGCGGTTAACATGCCTTTGCATTGTTGAAAAGTCATTTCATTTCAGCACGCGCGCGCGCCACAGGTGCCAACTAACACAGGGCACATGTTTCAGACACAACAATCATGATGACAACAATGCATTATACACACACAATAAAAAAAAATAACTCACACCTTGAAGGCAACATCGAAATACTCATTGACCGAGGCGCATCGCTCCAGCATATTTCTCGACGTTCCGTTTTGAAGCCCATTCTCCACCAGTGCTGCTTTTTTGATTGACATCGCGGAAACAAATAGCGAGGATGTTTTGCTTTCGATGTTCTTCTCGAGACGCGCCGCGGTGACTATATCACAAGCGCATCACATAGTGCACCTAAAACGCGCCCAAACTTCGGAGGATGGGGATGGAGATCAATGAGCATGAAGAAGCACAAAACATGCATTTATCCGAAGCGCGTCCTAGTAACGCGCAAAGACGCAAAACACATGAGCGTTATCGCCCAGTGGCGCGCATAATCACGCACAGCAAAGAAGCAGATCGCTCCAAAACACACATGAGCAACAGGCTCCCTTGGGTCACACTCACACACACACAGGTGCGAGATCACACTGATTGAGAGGAGGAGACCGACCAATGACAACCATTAAAGCGACGTGACAAAACTAGACGCGCCCATTGTAGGCTACGCTACCGCGAGCGCACGGCTATTGATTTAACGCGTTGTGGTTTTGGTCGCGTCGCGTCTGTTGAGGTGCAAAGCCGTTTTCTCGTGTGTCATAACCCCTTTATTCCTGCAGGGGGCGCTTAAGGGCCCCGAGAGCCAACTCCTCAATCCAACCTCATTCAAATCTCAGGGGGATATTTGGCTTTATCAGAGGTGTTTGCGCACAATGCGTTATAATCATTCAAATCGACTAATTCTGTTCATTGAAAACTGACATGCAAATGAAAATCCACCCAAGCGATCTCTAAACCAATTTGATAAAAAAGGCCCTCACAAATGAATGTGATTGGTCCATCCTACACAGTGCTGTGAAGAGTATCACGTACCACGTGACAACAGTCTCTTTGCATGGTGCTTCAGAAGATCAGGACATCATCATTTATGTCTGAATAATAATACTGAGAACATTTAATAAACGTCCGTGAATTTGAAATATAAACTCAAGCGTTCAAGTAGCCTATATGAATATATGAAAGCCTATTGGAAACATCACAAGCCCCGCCCACTTCTGAATTTAAACGTCCATTCTACCATTTTAACCATTTTTTTACCATTGTGTGTGTGAGAGAGAGAGAGAGAGAGAGAGAGAGAGAGAGAGAGAGAGAGAGAGAGAGAGAGAGAGAGAAAGAGAGAGTGAGAGAGAGAGAGAGAGAGAGAGTTTCGCCGAATATGTGTGGTTTGTTTTGTCGCGACGCCTGGCCTGCAGGCTAATGCAGATGAGGTTTGACACAATGCAGAACAAAATATCAAATCTAAGCTGTAGTTTTGAATAACTAATATAGTTTGCCTGACATATGAACACCTCTTTGCAGTTTCATTCATGTTCAGGGAATTGTCCCGCTGCAGGCGTCTTTATGATAACATGACTAAGTCCATTAAGTGTTAGGCTATATAAATAATTCCAATGGTGTATTTTACAACTTCCACAACATAAACCCCCTAGAAGCTTTCATAGACAAGATTTAAGCCTCTAGTCCTATGTTAAAATGCATGTTTGAGCTGTTTTAACTGAAAGCAACTTGGACTGGCATGTCTCAAGATGCACTGTTTTGTTTTTTAGGACACGTTTATAAAAGCTACTTAAATGCCCGTAATTAAACTAAGGCCTAATCCTAGTTTAATCTTATCCCTGTTTGTGAAACCAGCATTTGTGTTACAAATTAATTTAATTTTAGTTTGTTGGGGTTTTTTTTTTAAAGCGTGTGTTTAGTGCGCCGCCTAATGACCAACAAGTGGAGTGACATCAGTGCCAAACAGCAAAGTTATAGGCCTAATAAAAACATAATTATTAAGGGGGAAAAAAAAACACAGCACTTTATTATTGGATGATTTTTAAGAGTATGTCCCTCCCCTGGTAATAATATTGTGCTGGAATGACTAAGGACCGTTTGCCATTAAAAAAAAAAAAAATCTCACATGCTCTGTAGCTATAATCAATATCTGATACAGTAACTCAATGTTCTATGTTTTTTTTTCTCTCCTTTAATAATAGGTAGGGTGATTAATCATACTTCCAAAGTATACTCTGATAAAGTTATGCACACATATTAAAAATCCTGTTACACACACACACACACTGAGACTTATTACAAAAATGTGATGAAAAACAACAAACAGTGATGATGATCCAAGCGAGGCCAGCCAGATCCCTCTGTAATTATAATCAGAGCCCCAGTAAAATGATAATTATCCTATTATTGTAATCTGACTCTGTGTGCTGAGAAACCCCGTCGGCTCTGCGGGGAGTTATGACAGAAGATATGAAAGCAAATCCAGCAGGCAAAGCCAACATGGAAGCTATTGATATTTGTGCCAATCAACATTTTCAAAGATATGAGTTTAGCTTTTATGATTACTAGGGAAAATCCTAATTTCCCCCCTTTGCACAAAGTCTAAATTTATGCTTAATATAGCCTGAATATAAATGCAATAATGTAATATTAAATGTGATTTGAGGAAAACCACTGACTTCTTACTTTCCCAGCAGTTTAGTTCACTCAAATCACAGTCAAAGGATTCAATCTAAAAGACAAACTTAATGCAGGATCTTTATCGGCTATATAATTCCGTAAAGAACCTTTAACATCCTCGGAATCTTTTTCCATTCCACAAAAGGTTCTATTATAATAGTGTGAAAAAAGATTCTTTAGATTATTAGAATGTTCGCTGCTCACTGAAAGACTCCCGAAATAACCCAAAATAGATCTTCTAAGGCAGTGTATTGCGCTGACAAAATGACAACCTGCACTGTAAAAAAAAAATATTTTCATGATTTCACTGTAAAAAAAAATATTTTCAAGATTTATCACATTTTTTTACGGAGGCGTATTGCATTCACTTGAAGAAAAAAATTCTTAATTTTTTTTCATGAGAAAAAAATTGCTCTGTTTTATTGAATTAACGAGTTAATTTTTCATGAGAAAAATTTTTTTGCTCTGTTTTTCTGAATTAATCAGTTAATTTTTCATGAGAAAAATTTTTTTTTGCTCTGTTTTTCTGAATTAATGAGTTAATTTTTCATGGATTTTTTTTTGCTCTGTTTTTCTGAATTAACAAGTTAATTTTTCTGTTTTTCTGAATTAACGAGTTAATTCAGAAAAAAAGAGCAAAAACTTTTTTCTCATGAAAAATTAACTCATTAATTCAGAAAAACAGAGCAAAAAAAATTTTCTCATGAAAAATTAACTCTTTAATTTAGAAATACAGAGCAATTTTTTCTCATGAAAAATTAACCTGTTAATTCAGAAAAACAGAGCAAACTTTTTTTTCTCATGAAAAATTAACTCATTAATTCAGAAAAACAGAGCAAAAATTTTTTTTCTCATGAAAAATTAACTCTTTAATTCAGAAAAACGGAGCAATTTTTTCTCATTAAAAAATAACTCGTTAATTCAGAAAAACAGAGTAGATTTTTTTCTTCAAGTGAATGCAATACGCCTCCTTTTTTTCCTCCCTCTTTTGTAAAATCAACTTAAATAATTTATTTAGTTGAGATAACTTATTATTTTAAGTTTCTGATGATTAAGTCATTCTCCTTCATTGTATTAACTCACTTTTTCCAGTTCAATCAACTTAAAATTTTAAGGCAACCAGGTTACTTCATTCTTTAAGTTAAACCGACAATATTTTTTTACAGTGTTGTAATCACAACATGCCCTACCACACATTTTTGACTCACTGAAGTACTGTCCCACATTTGGAGACCACATTTTCGAGACCACATGTGGGACACTAGGAAATTTGATACAAATATAAAATATATAGTTTAACACATAAAGTTACACTATTTTTGTATTATTTCATAAGCATATTAGGCTAAAAAGTTGTTTATCTTTTAGTTTTAGTTTATCTTTTATCTGTTTATCTAAAGGTTGCTAATCTATATAACTCCTTAACATGTCATTCGGATGGTTTTCACACAAGGTGTCTCCTGTTTGATGATTGCACCACCCTCAAATATGATTGGACATTTGATAGATCACATGACACCACAGCTTTGTCTAACCCATAGTTTCACTGTCATTCATGTATTTATGGGGGACCTATAAACACTAGACCTTAGGCGTCCCACATTAGGGAGTGTCCCACATTAGGGAAATTCACCCCTATATTTAATTTCAATTTTCTAAATGTGTCTAGTAAATGTGTCTAGTTTCGAGGATGCTTGTTTATTTAGTGATGTCCTCTGAGCTCTGTCTAACGCGAGGTGTGTGTGACTCACCGTGAAGCCAATGCCCACAGTGGCAGTGAAGGATCCTGGGATGAATTTACCCTGGTCAAACTGCACTAACAGAGACGTCTTCCCCACTCCGCTGTCTCCAACTAGTATAGTCTGCAACAGACGGACATGAACAGATGGATGGTCATGATGATGGAAATAAAGGTATTGTGACGTGTGTGTGTGTGTGTGTGTGGTTATCAAACGTCGTGGATCATGGTTAACTCTGTCCCTGCCAGCGTTTTTCCTCATTTTCACAAAGTTGTCAAGCATATTTTACATATGCTATCGCTCATTTCAGCTTCTTCTTCGCCTGTGAGATTCAGTAATCTTTCAGAAGATGTGCAATATCGCCCCCTACTGTAGAAATACTGAGTCCCGAATTCACGAATCCCGAATTTTCGCACGTTAAAAAATGAATACGACCTCATGTTATGTCAATCACGCTTGCGCACTGCCTCCGAAACTTTCGTCCATCATAAAAAAAAAAATCGGATCGGGTTAGATTTTCTGTTTTTCATCCGTAGCGAGCAGTTTGAATGGCGTTCAGATCCACCGAATCACGAATACGAAAAAAAAAGAAGAAAGTTTCGGACTCAATGTCCAAGGGCTTCAAGGGGTTGTTCACACAGAACGCGCTTTTCCATTCCAGTGCGCTACTTTTTCATAGTTTGTTTTCTATGCAAACACGCACTAGACGGACGTGTTTAACCGTTGCGCTCGTGTCTTTTGCAGTGTCTCGCACAACACGCCGTTCTTAAAATGTGGCGCTCAAGTCAAAATCAGTTCGACTTTTGAAAATCACGTTTTTTCCCCATTCCACAAATGCCACTTAGTTTATTAGACAACGTTATACTAAAAGCGGTCCTTTTGCGTTTTTCACATACAGATAAAAATGATCCCGTTCACACTCATCCACAAAAACGCTGTATTATTATTAATGCCGGGCCAGTAGATGGCGATGTCACTCTACTGAAACTCTACGGGCTATAGACTGAACACATAATATGCATGCGCATGACGTGACCGTTTTCACACACTCGATAACAGTGACGATAACGGTGTTGGTTTCAAAAATTTACACTGTGAAACACTTTTTCATTTGAGGCCCCGAAAACACCGTTGTCTTGTAAATGACAAGACATTCCAAAACACAAAAGGTTTTCCATTTAATTGAAAATGGCATATTACATTATTTCTTCTGTAATTAGACGTGAAACTATAATGGAAAACATTTGAAGATAAAGACTTCTGCTAAAAACGGTGCAATGTGTATACCATAAACGAACACTGGGAGTAATCAAGCATGATTAAATGTCTTAAAGGGATAGTTCACCCAAAAATGAAAACTCTGCCAGTATTTACTCTCCCTCATGTTGTTACAACCCCGTAAGACTTCTGTTCATCTTCAGAACACGAATTAAGATATTTCTGATTAAATATGATTGCTGGATCACTCCTCTATAGGCTTCTAAAGGGATTGAATCTGGCCGGCCCAAAAGTTTTGAAAGACATCGTTAAAATAGTCAAAGTGACTACAGTGGCTCAATCTTAAGTTATTAAGCGACGAGAATACTTTTTGCGCGCAAAAAACAAACAAACAAAAATAATGACTTTCGATCCCTTAGAAGCCTTCAGAGGAGTGATCCAGCTCTCAGATTGAATCAAAAATATCTTAATTTGTGTTTCCGAAGATGAACGAAGGTTTTAAGGCCTGTTCACACCGGGATGAATTTCACGCGCGTTATTCGCCGACGTTTAACGCCGTGTGACTAAACAAAGGGCGCCAATGTGAGTGTTCACACCGACACATAAAACGCCACGTGTAAAAGCGTCATTTTAAAAAAAAAGCGCCTCGGGTTTGCTTTTTTAATTTGACGCGCCGTGTCAAAAACTATCCGACCAATGAAATTGGCGCTTTTGCTCGCGTGTTTGGAGCTTAACACAACTTTGGGCGCTTAAACACAAAACGGTCTTGCCGAGCACACATACGCAACGGTGAAGAAGAAATACGTGTCACCGTCTACACAGCCAGGAAGAAATAAGACGAGGAAGATGCAAGGCAAGATGAATGTAGAGCCAACACTATCTCAAGCCCAATCCGTAAGAATTCGACGAATGATTAAATTAAATGTTTAATTCGTACTAATTCGTATGACCTCACTCGTACGAATTTGTACAATTTGTCTAAACCCACGTGATGGTTAGGTTTAGGGGCGGGGTAAGGGGTAGGTCATTCGTATGAATTCATACGAATTGGCCAATTCGTAAAATATGTACGATTTAGCAAAATCGTACTAATTCGTACGAGTGAGGTCGAATTGTTACGAATTAGCCACTTTTTAATCATTCGTCGAATTCGTACGACTTGGTCGTGAGATCGGGTTGGTAGAGCTGCTGTTCTCGTTGGTGCTAGAACATAAAGAACTATATGACAAACGCGACAGCGAAGTACAAACATCTTCATAAAATAAACTGATATGGAGTGGTATTTTATGGCAAATGGGCGCCATCTAATGTCAGGGAATGAATTTGCATGTTCACTCGGCTCATCGTCAGCGAAAAACGCTTGGGTGTGAACACAAAAAACGTGTTGAAAAACGCCGACGAATAACTCGTGCTGATATTCGTACCGTGTGAACGGGCCTTTATGGAGTTGAACAACTTGAGGGTGAGTGACAGAATTTTCATTTTGCGGTGAACTATCCCTTTAACTTCCCTTTCGCTGCATTCTCTCGTCTACGTAGCGTGATTTAAATGTGAGGAAAAACGAGCCTCGGCTTTAGGACGGGAGAGATGATCGTAGCTGGTGTTGTAGAGACAGATTAGTCACTTTCATGTCGCCACCTGCTACTGGCGTCAACAAGAATTATTTGTGGGGACAGAAAGCAGATCTGCTCACTCACAGCGTTCTCATCAGGAGATCAGTCAGGGCGTTTGATGATACTGGGTTCAAAGGCAAGCATCACTAGGGGAGAGCCGGGACAGTTGAAACACTTTCCAGATAAACGTCGTTTTCTAAGATAAAGATGGATTGTTTTTCTGTTTTGTTTTTTGTGATCAACAACTCATGGGTTGACATGGGTTCTCTTAGTTTCATGTGTTATTCAGTAGAAATATAGAATGATTTAAGTAAATTTACTCTGAACTGTTTAAACAGTAACTATTCATCTAATGCTCGTTTTTATGAACAATACCTGACAAGTAACTTATGAACATATTGATACAAAGGTAACGCTTCCTTTTACAGTACAGTACTTACAGTGTACTTACCTAGAAAGTACTGGCTAATATAAGGTAAGTACATTGAACAGGGGTAGGTTTAGGGGTAGGTTCAGGGTTAGTACTAGTTATTACCCAGTGATTGTAGTTACTAAAATAAGTACATAGTATTTACATGGGAAACTGGACTGTAAAAGGAAGCATTACCGATGCAAACATATTTTGTAATTTCTCCTAAGGTTCATATTAACATTTTTGTTCTATCGCCCAATAAATGGGTGATAAGCCTTTGCGTATTTTGCGTAATCTTTCCAATACACGATTTTGAAGAAGACAGACAAAATCAGTTAACAATTAATTTTCTGCATACCACAACACACTCGGGGAGATTTAAAGCGTCTTAGAGGAAATAGTTTTCTGTGATATAAGCAAAATGATGTCCAAAAGACGTCTTTTCAACGTCTTTGACTCACAAAAGTCGGACGTTGAAACGGCGTCCACTGAGGGGCCAGAATGAAAGTTTCTATGACGTCTTTTTGTGACGTGTTCTGCACATCTGATATAGACGTTAATGGGTCATTCGGACAAGATTAAAAACTAGTTCAAATGTGGCCATTGTGGACATGTTTTCAACATAACTTATGGTCTTATTTAGACAATTTATACTGTTTCTGGACCAAATAAACACTCTTGTGATGCATTAAATTAAAACTCATGTTTATTTACATTGTTTAGATGTGGTTTAGATGGTGATATTTGTTTCATTTTAAATCACCGTTGTGGTGATCAGTGTTTGCTTTAGTTGGGCTCTTGGTCCCAGATCTTCTTACATTAGCTTTTCTTTGGCTGTTGTAATTTTCTGTTTGTATGACACCATTGTTTGTGCAGAGAAAGCCAAGAAAATGAAAAATCAGCTGTCTTCAGCTTCTTGTTGATCACGACAAAACCAACACAATGCAAGCATTAAACAGCTTTTAAACTTTTGTTTTCATATCTGATATTTATAACCATCAATCTTGTGGAACTGCATTATTTGGATCAGTAACTTTAAAATGATTTTAAGCAAGTGAATCACAGTCACACACAGATATCAAGATTTTGGATATGATTCTCAACAATGGTGACAACCAAAACAAAAAAAGCTTGGGAATCAAGGATGTTTTGCACTATGAAAGCTACCCATCATGCATTGCAGGATGAAGCATTTTTATTGTCACCATTGTTGTGAATCATATGCAACATCTTGATGTCTGTGTGTGACTATATGGTACATTTTCTCAAAACATTGTGTAAACTTGCTTTTTGTCCACCTTCCACACTACTAGCCCAAATAATGCAGTTCCACAAGGTTGGTGGTTATAAACTGGTTATAAACACAAAAGTCTAACCACAACGTTAAATGCTCACTTTATGTTGATTTCATCATCAACAACAAGGAGCTGATCGAGAGCCAATTTTACATTTCTTGGCTTTCTCTGTCACAACAATGGTGTTATTCAAACACACACAGCAGCCAAAGAAAAGCTAAAGTATAAAAAACTGGGACCAAGAGAACTAATGCAAACACTGATCACCATAATGGTGACTTAAAATGAAACAAATATCACCATCTAAACAATGTAATGAAATTACATTGAAATAAACATGACTTTTCATTTAACGCATCCTGAGAGTGTTTATTTGGTCCAGAAGCAGTATAAATTGTCTAAATGAGACCATAAATAATGTTGAAAATGGCCACATTTGAACTAGTTTTTAACCTTGTACGAATGATCCATTAACGTCTATATCAGATGTGCAGAACACGTCAAAAAAGACGTCATAAAAACTTTCATTCTGGCCCCTCAGTGAACGCCTTTTCAACGTCCGACTTTTGTCCATAACATGTTGAAAAGACGTCTTTTCGACATCATTTTTCTCAGTGGGTAATATCAACCCCTCTTTTTTCTCTCATAGTCCAACCCCAACATGATGAAGGCGTAAGAACTAGTCATACATTTCTTCTTCGAGTCATATTGAGTAATTGAGTGATATTGATGCTGACGCAGGAGCTGGCCAATAGTGAGCCAGGAAGCGCAGTACTGTTTACTACATAATTTTAACGATGTCTTTATAACTTTATAATGACGTTGCTGCCTGTTGCTGGTTCAGAAACCTCTCAGACCTCATCAAAACTCATTAAATACAGCTACATCAGTATACAAGATCAAGATGTTCTGAATCCGGCAAAAATGTCTTTATTGTTTGACATCTAATAAAGTTAAATAGTCACTTCTTAACCTCAGGTTGTGTTCGGGTCATTTTGACCCGGAGAGGATTTTCAAGTACCCTGCTATTGCATTGCATTAAATTAACTGAGTTTACTCTCCCAGAGTCTAACAACTTCACCAAAATGTATGACCGGCCTACAAAAAATTGCTTATAAATCTCTCATTATGCTAGAAATATGTATTTTTTGACATGTTTATTCAGTGTTAGCATTTACAATATACAATGTGTCTTCCCGGGGGGAAATAGAAATACCTACACTCTCAGAAAAAAAGGTACAAAAGCTGTCACTGGGGCTGTACCTTTTCAAAAGGTAAACTTTTGTCCATTTTAGGTCCTAATATGTCCATTTTATTTGTTAATATGTACATTTCAGGAGCTAATATGTCCATTTTAGGTGCTAATAAGTACAATTTAGGTGTTAATATGTAAATTTTTGGTGTTAATATGTTCATTTTAGGTGCTAATACGTACATTTTATGTGCTAATAAGTAAATTTTAGGTGTTAATATGTACATTTCAGGAGCTAATATGTCCATTTTAGGTGCTAATAAGTACAATTTAGGTGTTAATATGTACATTTTTGGTGTTAATATGTTCATTTTAGGTGCTAATACGTACATTTTATGTGCTAATAAGTAAATTTTAGGTGTTAATATGTACATTTCAGGAGCTAATATGTCCATTTTAGGTGCTAATATGTCCATTTTAGGTGGTAATATGTACATTTTAAGTCCTAATATGTCCATATTAAGTGTTAATATGTACATTTTAGGTCCTAATATGTACATTTTAGGTGCTAATAAGTACATTTTAGGTGCTAATATGTACATTCTAGGTGCTAATAAGTACATTTTTGGTGTTAATATGTACATTTTAGGTGCTAATATGTACATTCTAGGTGCTAATAAGTACATTTTTGGTGTTAATATGTATATTTTAGGTGCTAATATGTACCACCAAGGTACCAATATTCAGCCTTTGGGTACAAAAGTGTACCTTTTGAAAAGGTACAGCCCCACTGACAGCTTTTGTACCTTTTTTTCTGAGAGTGTAGTATTGTGACACAGGTTAAATAAGTAAAACTAAAACAAAAGCAAAAAAGATAGCGCATAAATATATTCAAAATAATAATGCAACAAATATTGGATTCAACCTTTTTGTCAACTTCTTTTCTGTCAATTAGGTTTTTTTTTTTTTTTTTTTTGGAAATTACCGATCGTAGGCCTTATGTACCTCAGTTTTTGAGTGATTTGTTTTTGTTTTGTTTTTGGTTTTTTGGTTTTTTTCATTTTAAAATTTTCAATTGGAATTTGTGGATAATTTTGTCAATCTTACGAAAAAAATAGGAAATAAAGAGCTCTGTTTATCATGTGCTTTAATGGTTAACCGGGAAATTTGTTTTGCTTTTATTTTGTACACGAAATGTCATGAAGTCACATTTGTGTTCACAGGCAAAAATGACCGCGTACAAAAAAAAAACCCCCGTATAAATCACTTATGCTATTTTATCAGCAAATATTGGATCAATCAGTTTAAAACATAAATACAAAACTTGTTTTAACTGAAAGAAAACAAGTTGACAAAACAATTGAATTCAATATTTGGTGATAAAATAGTGTAACGAGTGCTATTTTATGTAGGCCGGTAATTTTCAAGGGTCTCACACTCGCCCCCTTTAAAAGCGCCACATCTCTGTGGGGTCTGACCGAGGACGTGGGCATCATCCTGCGCTGGTTGCCATGGTTACCACATCCGGCCAGCGCTTGCAAAAGCACATGTTTGAGGGCATTTATCAGCTCGAGGGCAGATTGGTGGTTGTTCTCCGCTTAGTTTAATCTAGTGTCTCCTCCAATCCCTGCAACGCCGCAGGCAGACACAATATTACGTTCGGTGACACTTGGATAGATCTTTTGATGATTGTTTTAGAAACTGTGTCATCGTTTAGAATATAAGAAGCTTTGATTGTCACATGGCATTGTTTAGACAAACGAATACCTGCGGGATGATTTCAGGAGATGAATCGTGTCGAACTCAGAGCCCACGGGATTCCAAACTCTTATTATTATTTCATACGAATCTCATCCATGCTTGACATTCCTTAAATCCCTCATTGCTCATTCAGCTTTGAAATGCTTGATTAAGGAACAACACAACGGAACAAACCACACGAGGCACGTGACGGGCACACAGGATGCCATTACCATGGCGACGCATGCATTTACGCAGCCAAAGCGCCAAAGTATCTGCCTCTGTAGATATTGCTGAGATACTTCATTATTACAGTGTGACACGGCCTGAAAGCTTGAAAAATGGGTGAGATTTTTTCACAATAATACAAAGGAGTAATCAGCAATTTTTCGGCCTAGTTAAATATATTTGTAATAAAGCACTGTAATATGCGAAGCATGGCCAATCATCTCAGCTAAAATAATCTCATTGCAGTGTAGATTGCTGTTGAATAATTGAATAACTACACACAACGTTTTCTAATCAGTTCTGACCGAGTGAAAGTTTTTCCTTGTAGCGTTTAAATAATAGAAAACAACAACATGAAACAGTCAACGCCCTCGCGCAGAGCAACTGATCTAATGTTTCTTTAATCAACTCATTTCCTGTCATCCTTCCTCACCATGTGTACGTAAATGCTAAAAAAGGAACATCATCTAGTTAGCTATATAAGTACACTGTACACCTCTAGTTTGGAAACAATAGCCCAAGATGAGGTTTATATTCTTGAAAATGGTTCATTGTATAGTTAAGATTCATCTTCCTAACCTGAATTTGGTTCTTGTGTTAAATAATTCATTATATTACATTATAGGTTCTTCAGACAAATTTATTGGTATCTATTTAGAGAGTACCAGAGAATAGATAGTTTAAGTAACTTTAAAACCTTTCATCACTAATAAATCGATCGCAGAGATCATGTATAATGAA